>FYBW01000013.1:0-295507 GCA_900186205.1 Debaryomyces psychrophilus | reverse complement strand
AGATGGTTCCATCTAAGCCAATGTGTGTTGAAGCTTTCACTGACTACCCACCATTAGGTAGATTCGCTGTCAGAGATATGAGACAAACTGTTGCCGTCGGTGTTATCAAGTCTGTTGAAAAATCTGACAAGGCTGGTAAGGTTACTAAGGCTGCTCAAAAGGCTGCTAAGAAATAAGCTTTTTAACTTGATTTGTTGGGGAGAAGCTACTTGAATTTGAACTACGTAAATTTCGAGTTTTCTCTGTTTGAGTTCTGTTTATTTTTCTAAGTAATATTATAGTTTAATGTTTAATAGTTGATTAAAAATCCCGTTGTAGGAATCTAAAATCTGATTGCAAATACTCCGTATTACGGTCCCACTTTGTCTCCAATCGTCGGATATATCGTCCATCTGAAGCGACGCCATGGACACAAGAGCCGTCCGAAAATTTTCCTTATCAATCTCCATGTGAAAAATCGTCCGAAATGACGAGTCAAAGATCCGATAAGGCCTTCAAATTTGAATTCAGATCATTATTATAGTAAGCACTATTTCGACTTATTATTTAACTCAAATATTATCGTCCAGCGTTTTAGGTCTTCAGGTAGATCGTGATTTTATTATTGTAGTAGTACAAAGGATAATAAGAAATTATCGTTGAACCGAGTCTTAATCTGGGGAACCCGAGTCACCAGACACCGTGTTAAATATTTTTCATTGACTCTGACATGGTAGAACTTTTGTATTAGCCTATTAAGTATTTAAACCATCAATAATCCTTATAAAACGACAATAGGGTTGGTTTTAGCATCATTCATCTTTGATAAATTAGATATATTCATAGAAGTTTTTTGTTTAATAGATCAAAAAAAAAATAGAGAAGGATGATTTCAAGAGTTGTTACTAGATCGGCTCGTGCTAATAGATTGTCAGCCTTGACCAGATCTGTTCCAAGGGTATACAATTTGAACTTAAGAATTGCAGGTAACAGGTTTTTAGCTTCAAAGGCGGACACATCATCTGCGGATTATGAAAAAGTTTACGACCCAAGTGCTAAGACAGTATCTTTAGGCAATTTGGATACATTTGCCAGACGTCACCTTGGTCCTACGCCTGAAAACGTTAAGACGATGTTGAGCACCTTAGGGTACAGCGACTTGGACGAATTTTTGAGCAAGGCCATCCCAGAACATGTCTTATACAGGAGGGCATTACAGATTCAACCACAACAAGGATACACCGAGCTGGAAATGTTGGAACACTTGCAAAAATTGGCCAACAAGAACAAGATTGTCAAATCGTTTATTGGTAAGGGTTACGCCGGAACCAAGGTTCCCCCAGTGATCCAAAGAAACTTATTGGAATCGCCAGAATGGTACACCTCTTATACACCATACCAACCAGAAATCTCACAAGGTAGATTGGAGTCGTTATTGAATTACCAAACCATGGTTACCTCGTTGACTGGTTTAAACATGGCAAATGCTTCGTTATTGGATGAAGGTACTGCTGCGGGTGAAGCAATGTCTTTATCGTTCCACAGTTTGAAAGGTAAAAAGACTAAATATGTGGTTGATTCTAATCTTCATCCTCAGACTTTAGATGTTATAAGATCAAGAGCGTCCAACATCGGAGTTGAAATTGTCGAATTACCATTATCTACCCCACAGGGTATCGAGGAATTACAGAAGGTTGCTTCAGATTCCTGCGGTGCCATAGTTCAATACCCAGGTACTGATGGTTCCCTCCACAATTACACTAAAGTTGGTGAAATTGTCCACGCCAACAAGGGTCTTTTCGCCATGGCCACTGACTTATTAGCTTTGACTTTACTTAAATCCCCAGCAGAATTCAATGCGGACATTGCATTAGGTACTTCACAAAGGTTTGGTGTTCCTTTCGGTTACGGTGGTCCACATGCAGCATTTTTCGCAACCAACATGAAATACTCCCGTAAGATTCCTGGTAGAATTGTTGGTTTATCAAAGGATAGATTAGGCAAGCCAGCATTGAGATTGGCATTACAAACGAGAGAGCAACATATTAAGCGTGAAAAGGCTACATCTAATATTTGTACTGCTCAAGCTTTATTGGCTAACATGGCTGCGATGTACGCGGTTTACCATGGTCCTAAGGGATTGAAGGATATTGCTGCCAGAGTCTACGGCTTTACGACCGTCTTAGCAAACGAAATCACCAATAACTCACAACACGAGATTGTGAACGATAAATGGTTCGACACCTTAACTATTAAGTTAGGTGGTGGCGTTAATGCTGATGAGGTTTTAAACAATGCTCTTAGTGAATACAACATTAATTTATTCAAAGCTGGTGAAGACAAGGTTTCGTTAAGTCTTGATGAAACCATTGAGGAGAAGGACTTGGCTAGTTTGGTTGATGTATTCACAGGCAACAAACTGTTCAATTCCTCGTCGATCACTGAATTACCAAAGTTACCAACTGAATTGTTGAGAACTGACAAGATTTTAGAACACGAAGTCTTCAACACTCACCGTTCCGAAACTTCCATGTTACGTTACTTACACTTATTGCAAAGTAGAGACTTGTCATTGGCTAACTCTATGATTCCATTAGGTTCATGTACCATGAAATTGAATGCCACTGTTGAAATGCAAACTTTATCTATGCCAGGCTTTAACCAAATCCATCCATTTGCCCCATTGAACCAAGCTCAAGGTTACAAAGAGTTGATCGATGAATTTGAAAAAGATTTGAATGACATTACTGGTTTTGATGCCACCACTAGCATGCCAAATTCTGGTGCCCAAGGTGAATACACTGGTTTATCATTAATCAGACAATATCACAAATCCAGAGGTGAACTCGAAAAAAGAAACATCTGTCTTATCCCAGCGAGTGCCCACGGTACCAACCCAGCTTCTGCTGCTATGTGTAGCTTGAAAGTTGTTCCAGTCAAATGTTTGAACAACGGCTCTATTGATTTAGATGATTTAAAATTCAAAGCTGAAAAATACGCGGAAAATCTTTGTTGTATTATGATCACATACCCATCGACATACGGTTTATTTGAACCAGGTATCAAGACTTCCATCGACATGGTCCACAACAACGGTGGTTTAGTTTACTTGGATGGTGCTAACATGAACGCCCAAGTTGGTTTAACATCTCCAGGTGATTTAGGTGCCGATGTCTGTCACTTGAACATCCACAAGACCTTTGCATTATCCCATGGTGGTGGTGGTCCAGGTCAAGGCCCAGTCTGTGTGAAGGAACACTTGAAGCCATTCTTACCAAAGCATCACTTCGTAAACACGCCCCACTCTACCAATGAATCCATCCAAGCCGTTAACTCTGCACCTTACGGTTCCGCCTCCGTCATCCCAGTGTCGTACTCATACATAAAGATGTTGGGTGCCAAGGCCTTGCCACACGTTTCATCCATTGCCATGTTGAACGCTAACTATATGTTGGAAAGATTGAAGGACCACTTCCAAATCATGTTCGTCGACCACAGTGCGTCCACCAACGAAGGCTTGAAGCACTGTGCGCACGAATTCATCTTGGACTTGAGAGATTTCAAGAGCGTTGGTGTCGAAGCCATTGACGTCGCCAAGAGATTACAAGATTACGGTTTCCATGCGCCAACCATGTCTTTCCCAGTGGCCGGTACATTGATGATCGAACCAACCGAATCTGAGAACTTGGAAGAGTTGGACAGATTCATTGATTCCTTATTGTCTATCAAAAGGGAAATCGATGCAATGGCCAACAACAAGCCTTTGGGCCAAGTATTGAAGAATGCTCCTCACTCGTTGGACGATATCGTCTCGACCAGCCAAGAAGAATGGGAAGCCAGGGGCTACACCAGAGAACAAGCTGCTTACCCATTACCTTTCTTGAAGTCCGCCAAGTGCTGGCCTTCAGTTGCTAGAGTAAACGATACCTACGGTGACATGAACTTGATGTGTACTTGTCCATCAGTTGAAGAGGTTGCTGCCGATCAACAAGTTTAATTTTGGGTTATGTATTTTTATTCGTCTTTCAGATTCACATATATTTATCAGTATAATGTTGTATACAACAATTAATGATTAGAACGTCTTGTGTTATAGTCAATCGTCTGTAGCCAATCGTAGTATCCAACATCACATGACCAACTTTTCAATTCTTGAACTTTTAGAGGGTCTCGCAGATATTCATGTTGTATATGACTACAATTGATAACAGCTATTCATATAATTAATAGCGATAAACAGGTACAGGTGGATATGGAGTGGCAGAACCCCATGAAATTTAAGAGAAGTTCTATTTCGGTCGGTATGCCATATTCGCAAGGAGGTTACGGACTTAATTACACGAGTTCCCAACAACAACAACGGGCACAATTCTATAGTAATAGCCACGCGCTACTTCCGCCCAGTTCCAACATCAACAACGGAGAATTGACGAGCGGAGGAGCGTCGAACGTGATGAATCGACACAGCTATTATTTCTCGCCGTATCCGCTATACTGTTCGGATTGGACGTATTTGAATGGCGGAGACATGGATTGCATCGCATTGGGCTCGTACAAAGAAGGGTTTACCAATAAGATACAGGTTGTGCACGGAATAGAATACGGAAAAGAGGCTACTGGGCGTGGTAATGGGGAGATGGACAGCGAGGTGACGACGGGGTCGCCGATGTCGAATGCGTACCAAGACGACACGATCGAGGGCTTTGATTTCCACAGGGTAGCGGAGGCGTCGGTGGACTACCCGGTGACGAACTTGCAGTGGGACCCGTCGATGCTCAAGATGGGCAACGGTGTCTCTGAGCGGTTGGCCGCGTCGCTGGAGGTGTTGAGGTTATACAAAGTGGACCACGACGCGATCGACAAGAATAACGATTACAAGCTTGCGCAGACGCATATTCTCGCCAACAACACGGCCACCGCGTCGTCGTCCACGTCCACGTCGTCGTCGACACACAACACGGCGGGCGGGCTGGGGACCAGCTCGGACGATGCCAACACGTTCCCGCCCGTCACGTCGTTCGACTGGAACAAGATCGACCCCAACATAATCATAACGTCGTCGGTGGACACGACGTGCACCGTGTGGGACTTGAACAGGTCGCTCGGGGTCCACGACCAGTCGACGGGCGACGTGGCGCCAGCCGCAGACACGGCGACCGTCAAGACCCAGCTCATCGCCCACGACTCGGAGGTGTTCGACGTCAAGTTCGTCCACAACTCCAGCAACGTGTTTGCGTCCGTGGGCAACGACGGGTCGATGCGGGTGTTTGACTTGCGGTCGTTGGAGCACTCGACCATCATCTACGAGCCGCCGGTGCCCGCAGTGTCGCCGGTGTCGCACGCCACGCCACACCACAACTCGCGGGCGCTTCTCAAGCTCTCGGCGTCCAACATCGACCAGCACCACTTGGCCACCATCGGCGTCAACTCCAACCAGGTCATCGTCATCGACATGCGCATGCCGGGACTCCCTGTGGCCGCGCTCGACGGGGCGTTGGGCGGTGCCAACACCGCGGCCATCAACTCGATCCAGTGGCACCCGTCCTCCAACTTCCTCCTCACGGGGGGCGACGACTGCCAGGCCTTGGTGTGGGACTGCAGCAGCATCGGCCACCAGGCCACCCCTAAGACGGCGTCGCCGACCCCCGACCCGACCGCGGTCGTCGACGCGCCCGTGTTGGCCTACAGCGACGACCTCGAGGTCAACAACGTGTGCTGGCGCCGCGACGCCGGCGACTGGATGGGCGTCGTCAGCGGCAAGGGCTTCCAGGCGGTGCTGGTGTGAGTGGCAGGACCCGCCAGCCTGGGGTTGCACCCATGTCGCATCAATGTCGCATCAATGTCGCATCAATGTCGCACCAATGTCGCACTATCCCGCGCCTCGTATCACCCCTGGTCCTTTCGGTATACGACACCTTGGGGCCTCCTGTTTCAGCCCCTCGGTGCGTTTGGCGCCACCGAAACACCACCTCCCCCCGAGTCCACACAACCTCGCACGACACCCATATCGCAGGACGACCCGCTCCATGGAGTCCCACCCGTTGAAACTGCCGGAACTTCATGTGGCTATTGACGCATGGAACAAGGAGTGGAAAAAAGACGTAAGCACACGCATTTCCATCTTGTTGACCGGAAAAAACTATCTGCAGGAACACGAATCAGTAGGTAACTACCCTTAATATGTCTATAAATAAATTTTCATATATACGGGAACGAATATATATATACAGAAACACATCGTGGTTGTTCAAGACAGGTACCATCAGTTGCAGCGGAAGCCACAAGCACCACAGACTTCAGATATCTATAGGTATACACCGAATTTTGGGCAGCATTCCAAATAGGCAGGAACACAGATCTACAGCTGAAAACAGGTCCGGTTTAAGGTTTTGGTATTGAAACAGGGTGATAATACAACAAGGCAGTACCAGACATGTCGTACTTTGCGAGCACGATGGAGAACGTACAGGGGTTGTTTCGGCGGGCAGACGTCGGGGGAGAGACGGTCGGGGGAGGGACGGTGGACGAGGGAGGGACGGTGGACGAGGGAGGGACGGTGGACGAGGGAGGGACGGTGGACGAGGGTGGGACGCCGGATGGGGGAGCGATCCCCGGCGGAGGGACCAACGGGACGTCGAGAACGAGGTCCAGCGACGGGCAGACGCCGTCGGAAGGAGTGCGCAGCACGACGCTGGACGGTCTCACATCGTTGAGCGAGACAGGGGGCATGTCGAGCACGCCGAGTTCGAGTGCCACCAGGCTGTCCAGCTCCTTGGGTTCGAGCACGAATAGTGTCTCATTCAGCACTCCGAGCACGCCCAACACGCCCAGTGCACCCAGCACTGCCAGCACACCGAGGTCATCCAGTGCGTTGGGCTCTTCGAGAACTCCCAGCACTCCTAGCACGTCCAGTGCATCCAGCACACCCAGTTCACCCAGTTCATCCAGTGCATCCAGCACACCCAGTTCATCCAGTTCATCCAGCACACCCAGTTCACCCAGTTCTCCCAGTTCATCCAGTTCATCCAGCACTCCCAGTTCATCCAGTTCTCCCATTTCATCCAGTTCTCCCAGTTCATCCAGTACTCCCATTTCATCCAGTACTCCCATTTCATCCAGTTCTCCCAGTTCATCCAGTTCTCCCATTTCATCCAGTTCTCCCATCTCATCCAGTGCATCCAGCGCATCCAGCACTCCCAGCACTCCCAGCACACCCAGTTCATCCAGTTCTCCCAGCGCATCCAGCACACCCAGCACTCCCAGTTCATCCAGTTCTCCGAGCTCGTGGTCTTCGGCCTCCAGTTCGTCGCTGTGGCTGCTGGCACTATCCAGCAGCTCGCAGGAGTCGTCGAGCGTATTGTTGAGCTCGTCGCTGACGCTGACGTTTTTGTCGTCTTCACCTTCAAGCACGCCAAGTGCTTCGCTGATCACGCACTCTGAAACTTCCTCACTGACACACAGGAACTCATCTGACAAGTCGTCTTCACATAGACCTTCCACCACTTCGTCACCACATACAACGAGCCCACCTTCGTCATCTCTGTCGTTATCGTCGTATTACACCACGATCGACAAAGGCGACACCACCGTCACTACCCTTATCACTGTCCCAACATCGGCAGCACAAGACCCGAAAAACACATCTGACTCGACCTCGGAACGAAATGCCAAGTTGATCGGTGGTTTAGTAGGCTCGATCGGGGGTGTTATTGTCATTGGGCTTCTTGTTGCATTATTCTTATTCTTGAAGAAACGGAAGAAGATCACCAACCAGTCGCCCGACTTCAACGACAACGCCTCCGGTGATTCAGACTCCTATAAAGACAAGTCGGGCTTCAGAAAGCTATTCTCTTCCAAGAATGCGAATTACGGTGGTGTTGCAGGATTGACAGATATTGAAAGACAGAACGACTCGCCCGCCATCCAGGCCGACAATAATAGCGCCAACGAAAGCGATGACTTCGTGTATCGCGGTGTTTCTAATAACAACAACCTCGACAGCATCTTTAGATCTACCACAACCAATTCTTCGGGTCAGAATACCGCAATGGGTGGCAGCGCAAATCAGAGTGCAACCCACACCCGTATGAATTCAATAGGCCATCCTTTGGATATACCATACGAAACACGCGAGGTCGAGGAACACGATCCTTTTGCAGGCCACAATCGAATCGATTCAAATGAAACTGAAAACTACGAAAACTACGACTCGTCGATCTATGACTTAGATCAAGATGATTTCATTCCTGCTGATCGTACACATGTATTTGGCGAGGAGATTCATAGTAATAATTCCCGCTCAAGATTCCAGGAAGAAATTATTTGATTTTTACTTTTTGACTGTTACCTACCGATGATGAACACATGTTGTCATCAATTACTGGTGCATTATATGATATTCAATTCTATATTACTTATTAATACTGTTCAATATTATCTTGCTATAAATTTTACTAAAAGTGTATCCTGCACATTACTCATTTTTTCTTTAACGAAATTTGTCAATTTTTCATGAATAAAAATTGTCCGAACAACTGTAGTATTGTATTCCATTAGATTATACTTAAACATGTCGGCTAAAAATGTTATGGTCAAGTTGATTGTTGGTGCGGGACAGGCTGCCCCGGCGCCACCAGTCGGTCCGGCGTTAGGTTCTAAAGGGGTTAAAGCCATAGACTTTTGTAAAGAATTTAACGCAAGAACTGGGAATTACCAACCAGGCGTTCCAATTCCATGCTTATTAACCATTAAGCCAGATAGAACATTTAAGTTTGAAATGAAGTCACCACCTACCTCCTGGTTGTTATTGAAGGCAACCCAAGCTAAAAAGGGATCAGACAAGCCTACGCATAATATTGTGGGTGAAGTTTCGTTGAAACATGTGTACGAAATCGCTAAGATAAAGAAAACTGA
This sequence comes from Debaryomyces psychrophilus, assembly GCA_900186205.1. Lineage (NCBI taxonomy): Eukaryota > Fungi > Ascomycota > Pichiomycetes > Serinales > Debaryomycetaceae > Debaryomyces > Debaryomyces psychrophilus. Next base: position 286,615 of record FYBW01000013.1, on the reverse strand, counting down.
CGAAAGACACAAGGAAGTTGACTTACAATCTATTTGTGGTGCGGTGATTCTGACGGCTGAAGTAGTTGGCGTTAAAGTCGTCCCTTAGACGTATTTAAAGGTTACTTGTAAATTAGATAAGATTTTTCATGTATATATTAGTAAAAGTTATTTCGCTGTTATATGACATAGTGTAAGTCTTATTTATTACGTTATTGTGTATAAACGATACCGGATTAGACATTAATAGACGCTCGGTGGTAATTGTTGGTGCCAGAGGAAATTGGATGCAACCTACATCGCCGTCGATACCTAGCATATGTAAACTACTACTTTTTCTTATTTTTCTCAAATGCTGCAATATGAGCTTTCGATTGATCCACTTGAGTGTGATCATGATTATCACACGGAACAACCTCAAAATTTGTTGATCCATCCATGGTCAATTTTTCTTCCATAAAGCACATATCTACTGATGATAACCATTCATCATTAAAACATTCGTCAATAGAAATACGGCATGCCGGCGGTAATTCCACCATTCTACCGATTAACGGACGACAATCTTCAGGTAACGCAAGTAATAATCTTCCTGCACCAGATTCGCTTGAAGTATGCGACTTGCCTTGAGAATCGGCCAATTGCGAATTATTTGAAGACTCTGAGTTAGAAATCGAAATAGGATTCATGTCACTAATGTCTAATTCATCACTGTTTATATTACTATTATTGCATTGTTCGGGTGTTTTCTTTAGTATTTCACTGAGTGGAATCATTTCGCCTCTGCTAGAAAATAATTTAAAACTATTGTCGGCCAACTTTGGAACCTTCCAAGGAAATTTCTTTAACATCATGCAGCAGTAAATTATTGCTGCAGACCAAACGTCGACTGGCCTAGGGTCATATTTGTTAAAAACACAAACTTCGGGTGCCAAATATGGATCAGAACCCACAATTCCTTGAGCTTCAATCAAAGTTTTCGTAAAAGGATAAGAAAATACGACTGCAGAACCAAAGTCAATAAGCTTCACAATACCCCTAGTATCAATAACACAGTTGTCAAGCTTTAAGTCTCTATGTGCTAAACCCATTGAATGCAAGTAATTGATCGCAGATAGAATCTGTTTAAAACAACAATTGATTTCTTCTCTTGACATCTTGTTGGACATGACAATTGCAAATAGATCGAAATCACAATACTCCATAACCTGCAAAATTCTTTCATTCTCATAGCAAATCTCAATAGTCTCAATAATATTTGGATGTTTCAATGTAGAACCGATACAGTATTCTCCTGTAATTTTCTTAGCGTAATCCCTTTTAGTTTCATTTTGATATTTGGTTCTAAATTCTTTCACCGCAAATACCTGCTTGTCGGATAATCTGTTTACTAATTTAACAGCACCACCAGCACCGGAACCTAAATTTTCTCCAAATTTTCCATATCTCTTAGAAAACGGTAATTGTTGTTGGGGGTTAATCAAAACCAGTACTGAGCCTCTTCTTTCGCGCTGGTAATTCATTTTATTCTGTAAAACAGACGACGAACGGCTGACAGATGAGGATGGACCAAAGGTAATTCCTGTATTTGGAGATTGGGAATATGATGCGTTATATGAAGATTCAGTTAGCGAATGGCCGTATGAACCAGGTTGAAATGAACTACTCATTTGTGAGTTAGAATCACTTGTAATAGGGTTGCGTTCACTACCATTAGATCTTAATGAAGATGACAAATTCGAGGCTGGTGCTGGGTAAGCTGGGGTTGTTTTCTTGAAGAACCTCTTCAAATTAGACATTGAATTATGTCTCGTAGGCGCCGGGAATGCCGCTGAGTTGACAGATTCACATGATGAAATTGAAGATGGAGAACTCAATGGAATAGGGTTATTATAATCCTGATATGAATTATTATAGAATGATCCCAAATCTGTTGAAGATGACGGTTTCTTATTTGAAGCCTTATTCTTCGAGGAGAAGAAATATGATAAACCGGATTGAGAACCAGATCTATTTGAGGTACTTAAAGACGCTTGTGCTTGTGCTTGGGCTACTCTCTGTTTGGAGACAACAAATCGTGGTTCAATTGATGACGAATTAACTTGAGGTGATTGAATATGGATTGACGAAATAGGCTGCCCATTCGGCAAATTGGGAATATGCGAATTATCGTGGGTAATGGAAACATCATTAGAGAAGCTTGACAATGAGTTTGCAAACGAATTACTTGCCATACCTGTAGTATTAGTGAATGAATTCGACAAATGTCCTCTCCCGCCAGGCGCACTGTATGGGATAGAGGATGACAAACTCTCTCCACCGTAGCCACCAGAGGTCAAGAACGATGAATGGGATATTGAATTAGTTCTATTAGTTCGCGGACTAGCAATGACTGGTGGCTTAATTGGGATATCTCTGTACTGGAAAGCATTGTTCCCATTATTCTTGCCAGCCTGATTCCTTGGAGATTCGGCAATCAAGAACGAATCCTCAGGAACAACATCTGTCGAAGGATCAAACCCGCTTACTACCTGTGGTTGAGAGATATTCAATGAGTCATTGTCGTAATCTTCATTCATATTAAACCCCGCTACACCACCGTCAATAGCATCTAGATCACTAGAGCTCAAAGCAGGGTTGTTCACACTTTCGGGTATATCACCATGACTTTGTTGTAAAGGTGTGATGGTTTCGCTTGTAGAAACCAACGATGTTTGCGAATGGTTTTTGGAAAGTATCGGCGTAGCATTGTTGGAAGTGGATTCGTTCAACAACCTCGTTAATGAACTGATGGGTAATTTACCATTCGAAATTTTTCGGTTGGGTATTTCTAAATCCATTTCTCTATTCGGTTTCTCCAGGGATGTTTCTAAGTGATTTGGATTAATGTAATTTAAAATTCAACAATAGTCTTTAAAAGAAGAAGTGGTTTTGATTATAAAAGTATCGGGAGTTTTTTTTATTTTTATTGAAAATAACCTTCAAACTATTATCTATCGATGTAACTATCGATGTATCTAGTTTAGGTTAGTTGTTTTTATTATAATAACTGTGCTTAATACACTTACTGATTTCAATTTCCTCGAATTTCCTTTGGCACTTAAATGGCCGATATTGTTTTCTTGATAAGCGCGTGATCTCCATAGATAGTGAACGATCTAATTTTATTTGTCAAAGATATCTAACATATATTAAAAGAGGTTTAAGGACATATATCGTGCAACGCCGTAGATGTATACATAAGAACACAGTTCATTTATGTAAACCGACACTTGAAAATTGAACTAATTATTCTTTTTAGATTTAGATCGTTGAGACTTAGGTTTTGATTTCGGAGTAGATTTTGTATTTGACGAATTTCCGAGCAGGTCTTTCGCTTGTGATCCATCTGCTTCCTGAGGGAATAGGGGTAAGTCGTCAATCCTGTCGGACGGAATACCAATCAGTTTTTTGAGGGCAGCGAGCTTTGCTTGTAACTCTTCCGGGTTTTCGGGCTTCGTGTGTATGTCATTTCTTCTTCTGATCTCTTCGTTTTCGGCTCTCAATTTTTCAGCCAACGGCTTTTTGGATTCATCGATATTTTCCTGCCTTTTTCTCTCAATGGCAGAGTTCTTCTCCAATGCTTCGAGGAGTTTCTCGGTCTCGTCGAACAAGGTCTTTTGGAGTTCCTCATCGCTAAATTCTTTCCTTGCTGGATTCAAAATCTTACATTCTTGGATGACGTTTCCCCCGTCGAGGTTTTTGAACACGGGCGCCGCCAATGCGTATAAGAACGACTGTGCTCCTTGGGATGCACTTTTGAGGAAGAGCCAGAAAATTGGGAACAAAATAAAATACACCAAAAGACCCCAAACGGAGCCCATCGATAAAAACCTTCTTGTGGATGCGGTTCTCATGATTCCAGGATTCACCAAGTTGACTCTGACGTTACAAGGTGTCTTATCCTTTCTCTCGAAGCTATTCAATCTTCTCTGAAATTCTTTGGCAAACATGGTCAACATTAACTTGGAGGTACCATACAACTTCCAAGGCTCTCTAGTGGGATAACGTCTGTTCAACCACAACGGATCTTGCATATTGAGCTCACCCAATGCCTGCGAAACACACGTAGCCACAACAATCCTCACGTCTCTGTCTGGAAGCTGTATTTTAATCGCAGGCGAAAGCAACGTCAACAAATGGTAATGCGCTAAGTAATTGACTCCCATTTGCTTTTCAACCCCATCAATGGTCACTTGCCTGGTCTTTCCCATAGGAATCGATTCCGCGGCGCAGCATATCACACCATCCAATCTTCTTGGGGGCAGATTATCCAACCATTTAGTAGCAAATTTTCTAATAGAATGTAACGAGTCCAAGTCACATTCTTCGGCATAAATCATGAAGTTGTCGGTTTTTTCTCTCAAGTATTCAACGTAGTCTACTAACCAACTATCTTCAGTGGACCTTACCAACAAAATGAGTTGCGCCCCCTTGCTTGCAAGTTCATAGGCGAGATATGCACCCAAACCAGATGTGCTTCCCGTCATTATGTACACTTTCCCATGGTAATCTCTTTCCCATGTATTTGACGTCCCGCCAAAGTAATATTTAATACCTGCAATAGTCAAGATTACAGGAGAATATGTCTTAATATATTCCCATCCTGGAATTGATTCCGGCCCATTGAATATGGCCGTGCTTAATATATCTATTGGCATTATGTAGATTTGACTAATGTCTATAATAGTAAACGAGAGTATATCTGTCTATTCTCTATCGCTGTCCTCCTATCGCTGTTCGAAACATTTACGCGTGCACATAATTTTCCACTGCTCATCGGACCTATATATTTTTTTTCAGACTCAGTTTATCCAAGTTTATATCATTGGGAACATACAAGTAATACAATGGATGAGTCTGTATTTTATATATCAGAGGGAGACCCAGCTGATAAACATTCACAAGAATCTTTCGGTCATTCTAACTCAGTACATTCGTCTCAACAATATGCTGGATTCAGACAAGCAGACTGTCCTCAAAATGGAGCATGTTTAAGTGGTGTAGGAACAGGCGAAAGGTTATTTGTTGCCAGCCCTAATAAGGCATTGATTAATGTTTATTCATGGGGGAAAGAAAGCCCTGATCAGAGAATTCCAATCCCGGAACGATTAAGCTGTTTGACACTTTGCAAGCACCCTAACCCTGAAGTGCCAGAAGGAACTCAATTAAATGAACATAACTTGCCTGGCTTTCGAACTCCATGGTTGTTAGCAGGGGGATCTAGTACAGGGAAAATATTCGTATGGGAGTTGGCATCGGGAAATTTGTTGTGTGTCAAGGAAGCCCATTACCAGTCGATCTCAGCAATTAAATTCTCACAATGTGGAACTTTTTTGGTTACAGGCAGTTCAGATGCTAGATGTATGGTTTGGAGAACAAGCGATTTAGTATCAATATATAACAAGGAAGAGGAACTGAGTATAAATATCAAGCCATTTGCGTCGTTTACAGACCATTCATTACCAATAACTGATTTGGTAATGTCAGAAACAGGAATCATCAGCGATTTAAGATTGTACACAGTTTCCCGTGATAACACTTTACGAATTTATGATATAATGACGAAGTCCCTTTTGTCAACATTTGTGTTACCGTCAGGCATTGAATGTGTAACCAAGGATCCTGCAAACAGAGCTTGCTACGTGGGGTTGTCGAACGGCTTAATAAGAACTGTTCCATTATACCAAATTAACCCCAGCACCTCTGTGTTAGAGAGTATAGGAGGTCGAGGTAAGATCATTACCTTAGATAATGATCCAAACTTATTGAGTACCTTTGTGCATCATCAACAACGTTTAAGCATAGAACCATTGCATAAAACATTAAACAAAAAAACTACTACAGAAGAAAAACCAATATCGATCACCAGACTCTCCATCACGATGGATGGTACTAACTTGGTATCGGGCGATTCTGCCGGAAGGGTGTACGTGTCGGACATCGTTTCCCGACAAGTCGTGAAGACATTCGCTCCTTGTAAATCGGCTATTTCATATATCCAGGTTAACCAATGTGCGATTGAGAGGATTTCAGTTTCAAACAACACATCCAATAACAACGATAAAAGACACAGATTAATTCCACAATTCAAAAGAGTTCTTGCAAACCCCGACCCATTAGAACATCAACTTTACATGGAGGTACCTAAACAACCGGAAATCGACGAGGATTTTGAAAGCTGGTTGTCACGCAAGTCGCAAGAAGAGTTGGAATTCAAAAATTTAACCCACATAAACTCTACTGTTACTGTAACTGGCTCTACTGGAGCTTCGAATGCAAGTGATTCAAAGGTTAAAGAATTAGAAGAAAAGCTTGCGAAGATATCAAAGGCATACACAGATTTGAGAGGGAAACACGAAGAATTATATGAAGAGCATAATAAATTACTCAGTGATTCGTAATCATTAATAAATGCAATTAGAATAAATAAATATATTTAAAAAGAAAAATCATCTAGTAGGTGACAAAGGTCTATTAAATCCTTTATCTCTATTCATGTACTTTCTGTATTCTGATTTAGTCTCTTTTTTTGTGCTTCCGCCTTTAGTACCTTTAACATGTTTGCCTTTCGTAGATCCGAACCCACCAAAACCCATCAAGCTTATCATATTGTCATCCTGGGATTCAACGGGACTATCCATGTTTATATCCTCGGTTCCGTTTCTCTCCCTCTGGCGTCCTCGACTGTCTTGTTCTTGCTTGTGCTCAGGGAGTTTGATTTTATTATTGAACGACGAGTTCAGTAAAGGTAAATCTTGTAATAACGGATTGTCCTTTTTAAACAAATCTGACTTCTGTATCTTGTCAATAGATCGCTCCTGGGATCTGTCTCTATAATGTTGATCTTCTTGATCCCTTCCTTGAGAACTCAGAGTAAGTGATTCATTGTATTTATGCGGCAGTCTTGATCTAGATCTTGATGTCAATTTTGGGGACTGCTTTAAATTTATTTTAATCTTACTATTGTTATTCAGAGTCATGGCTGAAAAATAACTAAATTCGTTAAATTAGCAAGATGATTCTATGTTAAATGTGGTATTGATAACACCTAGTTAACATGATAGAGATGAGATGATATTGCACGTGCCAGGAATTTTTCACTATTTTAAAATATATAGAATCTTTTGTGGCTGTTACATAATAGGCTGTAATACTTTTATACTACAACGATGTCAGACACAAGCAACTTAACCAAGAAACAGAAGAAAGCATTAGATTTCCGTCAAAAAAAGCCTAAAGATTCGACAGACGAAGCGTCATCAACCACAGGAAAAGAAAGTAAAAAAAGAGCAGCAGACTCAGAGGAAACATCAGAAGCCAATGATGAACCAAAAAAGAAAAGAAAGACAAGAAGAGGTAAAAAGGGTAAAGGCGTAAACGAAGGAAAAGGGCCTCGTTTTATTTTGTTTGTTGGTAATTTACCATATAACGTAACTCAACCTGAACTTGTTTCACATTTCAAGAATTCGAATCCAGATAGAATAAGACTAAGACAAGACAAGGGGATTGCATTTTTAGAATTTGATAATGACAATAGGGAGATTCAAAGTAAGATGGAATTAGCGTTAAGATTGCATCATTCTACCCTCAAAAATAGAAAAATTAATGTTGAGTTAACAGTCGGCGGGGGTGGTAATTCTGACAATAGGGTGAATAAATTAAAAGAGAAGAATGAGAAATTAGAAGATGAAAGAAAGTCTAGGGTTATCAAAGGCAACAAAAAGGGTGAGGTTCCAGCCGGTGTCCACCCATCGAGAGCAGCTTTATTGAGTTGAATTTGTACACTAGAGGAATAAACGAGAAGCATCGCATACTTCGAGTATATATAATAATGTAGCGTTTTTCAGAACAAAGTATTATATAAAATAAAATAATTAATTAATAATTAGGTTGTGAGTAATCCATTCGATATACACGACCAACATGATCCGAACTGTCCTATAATTTATAAAACTCTAACAGGTTTAAAGAGAAGAAGAATTAATCTTGAATAAAATAAAATAAAACAACCAAACCGGAAATAAAACCCAAAACTATCGTCAAGTATAGCAAAAAATAGAAGAGACTGAATGTATGACATAACAAAATACTGTCAAGTTATTATTATAGGATAGAAGCAAAGAACAAATTTATCCAACAGAAAAGAAAAGATCAGCACATTAGTGTTCATAAAATTATACACCTTTTAGCCTTTTTAACTCTTCGTTGTGATTCTTCACCTGCCATGGCTGTTTTATTATTTGAACCTTTCGTGCGTGGCTTGCTTGTTACATCGGTGTATCCGCCATCCTCTGGGGGAGATAAAACCGTTCTGATTGCAAAGTCAAACACCTCTTTCACACCGAGCTGCGTGGCCGCGGAACATTCCAAGTAGCCTACTAGGCCCAATTCCTTGACTAGCTTCTGCCCCTGTACGGTGGTGACAGGTTTCTGGTTTCTATCATCCAACTTGTCGGAAATCAGTAAATCGTCACGCAAGTCCAGTTTCGTGCCCACCAACAACACTAAGGTGTCCTTGGGTGAGTGGTGGAATATTTCGGGTATCCATTTTGCTTTAACATTTTCAAACGACTCGGGACTCACGATGGAGAAACAACACAAAAATATTTCTGTTTGTGGATAACTTAACGGCCTTAACCGGTCGTATTCGGTCTGGCCAGCAGTGTCCCATAATCCCAACTTTATAGGAGTTCCGTCGATCATCGCTGTCGCCGAGTAATTATCAAACACCGTTGGAATATAGTCATTTGGAAACGTGTTAGTGGTGTACGAAATCAATAGACATGTTTTTCCCACACCACCGTCTCCAATAACGACCGACTTAATACTTCTCATTTAATGTACGTTGGAATCTGTTTAAAGGCTTGTTTTGTCGCAAGTATATTTGAACGTGAGCAACAGTTCTGTAATATTGGGAGTACGTGATATAGCTTTTATTCTTCTCACCTTCTCAGCTTGGTAGAACGTGCACCCTTTGATATCAGCGTCTAACCTATGGTTATATTTACCTGGTAACGACGTTACTTGTGAAACTGTTCATCATGAAGAATCGACGACATTATTCCTACACCTATAAACAAATGTGGCAAAGTGACATTATTCATCGTATACTTTCACGTGCAATCACTGCCCATCCTGGCTATATGTCTATTATTGGACGAATCAGTTGTCACCTGCATTGTCATTCCTCTGAGGTATACAATGCCATATGCTGTAACGACAGCCAATGGCATACACACTTCCGATGCACAAAAAATACTGGTTTGGAGAGCCTCCTAAAATAAATGCCACAAATCATCGGTTGGACATATCTCCAAAAATCAGTTCTGACCCATCGAGATTTTATGACTGGTTTTTGAATCCCCTCCAAGGTTCCGTAGTCAGAGCTTAAGATAAGCGGTGTAGTGCATATATATAGTTTTTCTGCAAAAAGTGAGTATTACACCATAGTATCAATTGATAAGCGCAGACAGCAGTTCAAGTTGGTATTCCCGAATTGCTGTCCCCAGAGACAAGCCCAATCGGGGGGCGATCTCAATAGCCAACTGTCTACTACTACGGCGCTTCCTGTTTTCGAATGGACTGGAGGAGGAATAGGGAGCGTAAATTCACGTGACACTATAATTTTTCAGGTTACTGTCAATTTGAGAGGCAATAATTACGTCCTTGGCCGATTGTACCAGGAATAGTTGATAAACAAGCAGTGTTGTATTAGATAAGGATGGCTTATAAAGATATCGTTCCAGTTGGGTCTGGGTTAATCATTGGTGCTTCATCTTTTGGATTGGGGGTGCTTTATGCCAATTTGCCATATGATTTGAACACATTATGGAGAAACGATGAGACAGGAAGTGCTTTCGTCACATCATTGGCGCATTACAGTGTTTGGGGTACCACTCCAGCATACGTGCACCACGTTTTTCACTTCGTTATTGGCTTGGGATTCATCGGCTCGTTCATTAAGTTGTACAAGCCAAGTGAGGATGCCAAATACTTCGAGTACGGGTCTTTGTTCTTGTACATGGTGGGTGTGATCATTTACTTAACTAATTTGAGAATTGGAGTGAACAGTTGTTTGGCTGGTGAGTGGGGTGAGGTTGACATGCCCACTGGGATTAACGTCATGGCTGCGTCGCAAGTAATGATTGTTTTTGCATTGTTCGGCGTTTTGTTGTTACAAGGGGGATTATACTACGCGGAGTGGTACGACTACAAGTTGAAGACCAAGTTCTTTGAGGAAGAAGAACAAGCTGCTCTTACTGCTGCTTCTGCTAAGACTGAAAGCATTGAAGATAGCGAAGACATTAAAAGCAAGGGTACCCGTGCATCTGGTGCTTCGTCGTCTGCTACCAAGGCCAAGAAAAAGTCTAAATAGCTTAATTAGATATGTATAACCTTATTAAACATACTAGTCCGTTCTAACTGGTCTCGACCTGGTGTCTAGTGGTCGAATATATGGGATCTAGATACTTGTACATGACTATATGCAGTCCGAGATTTAACCAATTAGACTCACTAAAGTTTGAATTAATTCACCAAAAACCTACAGCAGACTAGTATAAACATAGGTCACTTTAAATTAACAAACACTTAAATCCAAGAAGAATGACTACCGATAAAGTTTGGGGCGATTATCCTGTTTATTTCAAACAACCTGTTAGAGTATGTACGAAGAATAATAAGTCAACTGTGGAACGAATGAGAATTTTGACAAAACCAATAAACATGGAATGATTGATACAAGCGACACATTAGACTTTGGTAGACAATAATTATTGTTGGATCGTTTTCTAATCGTCTCATGCATCCCATGCTGTTCTAAAAAAGACTTTTCGATTTACTTTTCTACGAGACATATTTACTAACACCATCTAGTGGATCAGATATCACGCACACACGAAGCCCCATTTTGTTTGGGCTGTTGGATTAGGATTAGCAGCGCCACTATTATTAGCTATTTCGCCAATCAGAAGAAAGTACTTATATGCTGACCATGAGCCAATTCCAAAAGTGTACCCATTGCCAACCAGACCTAGAGACGCTAACTTAGCAGGTTTTGACGATGAATAAATATACAGACACAATAAATTATTGCCCCGTTAGGGGATTCCAAAAGAGCATTGGACCATTAGATTATTCCACTACATTACTATATTATATTAGGGTATTAATTGTTCATAAGAAGATGGTTAATATTTCATCCAAACGAGCTATAAATTTCATTCAACAATTCTGCTTTCTATGACTCATCCTACCATCTGGCTAGTCATATCATAATATACGTTTATATTCCTCTATTTCTGATTGTAGCTGGTCCTAGGTTCTACAAGGTCGTAGGACTTGAGCTTACATAAGTTTTATGCTATACAGTCGTGTATCACACAACAAAGTTTGTCGCTTCGATTTAAATTTTCACCAAGACCCGTTAACTTTGACCATAACAGACGATTAAAGCCAGGGTTAACTAAGAATATGTTCAAGAAGTTAGGTCTCTTGCACAGGGCGTATGGTGCGCAACCAACCAGGATCCAAGTCACCACATTATCATCCATAAAACAATTCCATACCACCAAATATTTGCAAAATGGTAACTTTTTTGGTGAATTGACCAAAGGTAAAGAGACAAATGAAGCTGAACTCGAGAAGCAAAAAGACATAGATGTGAGCGTGATTACTCCAACAACCGATAAGAATTTACAAGACCATTACCTCGAAGAGGCCAAGAAAATGCAGTTCAGCAGCGACAAGTACATAGCACCATTGAAACAAAAATTGTTTCACTTAAACGTGCAAAAAAATGGGTTCTTCAAGAACAACGAGATTTTCAAGGACCCAGAAACCAGAAAGGTCTACAAATTAGCATTAACCGAAGAAGAGATCGACATTTTGGAGCCATCGATTTTCTTGCAGAGTTACAGAATCAAATCATCCATGAAGAAAGCCACCCAGGTGAATAGGTTTGTCAGAGGCTACAAAGTGAAGAACGCTATCAACCAATTACATTTCAACCCCAAAAAGATGTCCACTGAAGTGGAAAAGTTATTGAAGAAAGGGTTGGAACAGGCCCGTGAACTGAACTACAACGAGGACGAGTTGTATATCCAGTCCTTGTGGGTTGGGTCCGATGGAAGCTGGCGTAAACGGTTAGACGCAAAGGGTAGAGGAAGAACCGGTATTATCGAACATCCTCACATCCACCTCAAAGCTATCTTGAGAACTGACCAAACCGCCAAAAGGTTGAAGTGGGAGCAAACCCAGAAACACTTGAACCAAAAACCAAGAATGTTCTTAAATAACGAACCGTTGAATTTCAGAGTTCACCCATTCTATAGATGGTAACCTTGTACATAAATATATAATACTCTAATTTATCACTATCCTACAGAAGCATGTACCATTTTTCTCGGTCGCTAACAGTTATACGATCTTATATTCACCGTACCTGTGGCCTGTGCTTGCGATAACTCTCCTCTAGTTATTTTCCGTCATGACCGTAGTTCTACCATAAACGACTCCACCACAATATTGCGTCCATTTTACCGTCCACTGACCCTATTATTTCCGTGGCTTGATCGTGACGTTATCTCATTAGCTTAATTTCTTTTATTGTGTATATAGTACTCGGTGTTCAGTGTCTAGACTGTTTCAGTTTAACTACCATTCTTAGTATTCGCATATTATAGTGTACATGATAATACTGAGTCATTACATTTATATTTCTTCTTACCATAAATAGTGATAGACTCTATATATTGTGATCAATATAGGTACTATCGGAATATACATAAATAATATATACTTGGTAAGGGATAACAATTGAATACGGGCTAGGTTAGGAATTAAAATAATTTAGCAATCACACCTATTAATTAAAACTCTCATCCCTTCACAAAGAATATAATATACAAGAGATAACCAATTAAAACAAGGACAAGCAAGAAAGAGCAGTAAAAAGGATATATAATGGGATTGAAGTATACTAATTTCTTCGAGAATTCTAGTTATGAAAGTTCCGACACCCAAATTGTTATTTGTAAGAACTGCTCATCCCATTTATGCTTATCACATTTGATCTTATCGGACAATTTTCGGGGTTCCACCGGACCAGCGTATTTGGTGGACAAGTTGATTAACTATCAGCTGGAGAACGGATCACAGGAAACCAGGATGTTGACAGGGTCATATCTTATAAATAAAGTTAAGTGCCACCAATGCTCAATTCAATTGGGATGGACATATAAGAAAGCGTTTTCATATTCGGAAACGTACAAGGAAGGGAAGTTTGTCATTGAGAAGGATTATATCAAGCTAATCCCAAACAACTCGTCCACAGCTTCGCTCATGGAAAAAGCCAAGTTGAACAATAGCCGTCGTCGGTCTTCTGGTTCCTCCTCGTCATCTGTAGATTATAATTCCACTTCAGATGATTTATTCAAGTTCGATTCCGCGGCTGACCACAGTAAAACGAAAATGGAAGAATCAGCCGGAGACAACTCTCTCAATTTTAGAGATAACGATAATGGTTCAATTTTGAGCGGATTGAGGTTCCAAGGAATCGACAAAGAAGAATTCGACGAGGATCAAGATGTATTTGTTGATGTTTGAAATCGATTAGCGACTTCTATCTTAACAGATATTGCTTTTTTATACTCCGTTGGTATTTTCCACATTTTATATATAGCTACGACTTATATTTTCTTTTCTAGTCGGGAGCACAATGGCTAATGCGTTATTAGATAACGGTTGCCTGGTTGGTATGGTATTCAGGTTTAGGTTGCAGGATGGAGGAATAGTATGTAGAAAATTTGAACTGCATTATTCCTTATGGTTCATTATATATAGTTTTTTCTCAAGTGTTTCTAATGAATGTTTCAATACATGATATTTAGTGATCACTGCTATTGATTTAATGCAATATGCAATATATTAATATACACAGAATAATCTATAGTGTTTAACGTTTAGCTTTTTTGACATTTACCAGTTTATCATTGCCGTCGATTGATCTTTTCAGTGACTTTGGTGTTAACTTGGTATATACTAAAACATACGCCGATGGATCACTAAGAGCTTCTTTTTCATTAATCTTGTTGATGTATTCATCATCGTAAGTTGACCAACTGCCATCTGGTTGTAAGCAATGCGCGATATAATGACCAGACAGTATTGACCTCCCTTCATGAACAATTACTGAAGTCAATTGGTACTTAGTCGGGGTCTTCAAGGTTACGAATTTCGTCAAATCTAGGTAATTTGGATATGAAATTGATTGTTTAACCTTGGACGACGAGTTACCATTAAATTTGAATCTTTTCAAATGGATTGTTAAAGTTTCAGGAGATCTGTCTATTGTACTTATCTTGCATGCATTTGATTTTTGCTTACAATTTTCACAGTCATATCCAGAACTTTTATCCTTTCTATCAAGCTTAATTAATTCACTTGAAAAAAATTCTTTGATTGATCTTTCAATAGTGTATTTTTGTGGACCCGCAGCTTCAGTAACATCTTTGTTTTTCTTCTTATTTAATCCTAAAGACAAATCATAGAACTCCTGCTTAGTATCAGACACATAGTCACAATTCTTGCAAGTGACAGATTGATGCAATAAACCCCCGAATATATCATAAACGATAGACTGATTTAATTTGACCCCTTTAGGAGTGGAATCTTCTTGTAGTCTTGACATTAGGGACATAAAATATTCATGCGAGTCTTCTTGTTGCCATTCACTCATCATGCAATTAATGTCATCTAATCTTTGAATTATTTTCTTTGGGTTAATATATTTTGGATGCTTGCTTTTCGATGAATTATCATCCAATGCCCACATCCTTTTAGAAAGTTCAGCTAAAACATGAGAAACTGATCTTGGTTTTAATGTTTTATTGTATTTTCCTGCATTGATTTCAGTCAAATAATGTTGCACGGCTGGTATATGAATCAATGATTGAATTGCGGAATTCATGTAACATGTAACCCCATGGTTCAACAACCCAACAGGCTTGCGTTTGGATAATTCCCTCCAGTTCTTGTAGATTCGTGTGGAACTATTCGAGCCTCTATCATTTGAATTTTCATTGATCATGTAAAACTTGCTTAACGGCAACTCTGCAAAATCCTCAACAGTTTCGATGTTTGTGACAGGCTTTTCAGGTTCATCTTCCGGCGACGTGGGCGGTGTTGTGTTTTTATCAATGTTCATTTCTTCTTTCTCCTCATAACGTTCATCACTCTCAGATAAAGAGGGTTCCTTGATTGATATGTCTGTAGGATCACGATGAAAGTCTTGTTTGAGATCGTTCTTAAGCGCCTCTATGTCCTCATCATCGCCCGAGGTATCCTCTACGTCACTTGCACTCCCACTATCGCTTTCCGAATGATCTTCATTTTCTTCAAGACGATAGTCATTATTATTTTCTTCGTCCTCTTCGTCGTCATCATCTTCATCTTCATCATCATCTTCGCCACCTGTATCACTCTCCTTTGCTTGTTCATTCTCGCTTATCAGTTCACTCTCACTAGCGTGTTCACCTTCGCTCTTCAACTCAGCAAATGGTAACTCAACATTACTATGTGACTGGAACTCGGACGCAGACTCGTACTGCGAGTCTGAAATCGAATCTGAATCAGACTCAGGCTTAGAGTCTTCGTTGTCTATAACCTCACCGATATCTTCTTCAGAATCAACCAATGGTTGTGATAACGTCACATTCCTTCTCTTTGCTGCCTTCTTCTCTGCTTTAGTTAAAAACTTCTTCCCGGTATACACGGCCACGGCTTCCGCCATTGATCTTGGTTTTCTCATTTCTGGACTGTTTGGCTCTTTTTCTTGAACTTCAGTCTCGTTGATTTTGTTAGTCTTATCCTTCAGGTCAAACTTTGATAAAACTATGTAGCTGGCAGGTTTTTCAAAATTATCCAGTTCGATTTGTTTTCCCGGTATGAACGTCAACGGATTCGTCAAAATTCGATCTACAAGCGGCGTAACACTGTTGGAAACTATATTGGCTTGTCCCGACATGTAATGCTTCTCACGATACCGAATATGGTGTCAAATCAACTTGATTAGTACTATAATTTGGCACTAGCTTAACTGTGTATATACTTGACACAAAATTGAAAAAAATTTCACAACTATCACCAAAAGAAATTAATAACAATTTCTGAACTTAGTTTCACGATTAATGGATGCTAAATCTATGATGAATATAATGTATACTATTGTAGACGTGGTGGATCTTGATAAATGTCAAAGTCTCTCCCGAATTATGTATATTGCTTTCTTCTAGATAAATAGTCGTTTATCTCATCGCTTTTCGTCCGCATAAGCTGCTGTCATAGAAAATTTTGATTTCGAGTTTTGGAATCGCGTTGAAAATAGTCGTGTATTCCAACACCCTCTGAATGGTGGTTTATATAATAGTATACAATATTGCTACAAATAAAGAACTATCGGTACTTACACAACCCTAAAGGCCATTTAATACCCAAGACAAGCGGAAATTATTGGATAATAGAGGATGTAGAATTTGAAAGATCATTGTTTCCCCAAAAAGATCAGTTCTTTGGTCTTTCGAGTAATTAAATCTTGCAACTCAGTGACACCAATATCTTTACTGTGATTAGTTAAGTTTGCAATAGTTTTATTTACATTATTTGGGAGTTTTAAACTGTGATCCTGCTGGAGGCCGCCCAGTTTTCGTGATTTCGCAAGGTTGGTTTTAGACCTGTAATTGGTATACATGGTTTTTTTATCGTAATCGTCGTTGTCATCTTCGTCGTCCTGTAGATCATCTCTCTTATCTGTATAGACGTTAACAGAACTTTCCATCGATATAACGTCATCATTGCCGGTGTCCGATACATCGAGCGCAGCACTGTTCTTATCTCTCTCATCTAGATCGCTTTCGTCGTCCATTTCATCATCGTTCGACGAGTTGTCGTTGTCGCGGTTCTCATAGAAGTTCTCATAAGGGTTGTTTGATACTGTGTTGTAGAATCTGTTGCCGTTCATGAGTTTCTTACCTATTATGTCTTCAAAGATCAAGTCGAATTTCTTGACGAAAGATATTTCGAATCGATTCAATTGGTTTATATCTTTTTTCTGAAGCTTGTTGATCAATTTGAACACATTACCAATCATGTTCTGATCTTGGTGGTTCGCCGTATTTACAGACTTGACCAACTTGCTAATCCACGATTTATTTGATATGATGTCTAAAACTTGTGTGTCAAGCCTGGTCTTGAAGATCTCGATATCTAATGAGTAATACCTATCAGAATGGACCCCAAAATCCTTCTGTTTGGACAGCGGGACTCCTGTGTTATTTTTTGTCTGAGAAGACGTATCGGGTGATTTATAATTATCTGGGAAAGTCCTGAACGCTCCGATTTCGACTTTCCCTTTGTCTTCAGTTTTCTTCGGATCAATAACAACTGCTAGATATGGATCTTGGAAATTCTGGTTCAAGCTTTGTGTTGTTACATCAATTCCTGATAACCAACACCCATAACCAGGGTGTGAATGGTACCAACCCACTATATTTTCTTTCCTGCCCACTTGTTTCAGATTTTCTAGATATTGAACCATGTATTCGTAACCTTCGGCTTGAGCGTTCACTCGGGTTTCGGTACCCTCGACTGGCAATGGATAGACATCCATCACAATGATTGAGTTCTTAATGATTTTCCCAGTCATCATTCCCATAACTTCAATTGAACCTCCCGATTTCGCATGAACCGACATCTTGCATAATGCTAAAGATGATACATAAGTTTTCTTGAAGTACTTGACATTGGATTTCCACGGCCTCGATTTCATTATTCCGTCATCCGAATTAATTGTAAAAAATGATTCATTATCGGCATGCTTGTTGATTTCTGTCGCATCAAACAGTTGGGTAAGGATACTATCATCGGATTCATCGGTAAAAGCATCCGCTATTTCATGGATACATCTCATTGTATACGTAAATTTGCTTAAACAATGTACATACAATCCTTTACTTGTTTTTCAACGCGCTTATCAATTGAGTTTTATCATAAAATTAATCATAAATAAATATAGAGAAAAACTTATATTAGCATACTCTAAAATAAAATAAACGCACCGAAATGGATGCGACTTCATTGAAGTTAGAAGAATTATAATGATATCAATTTGGAGTTTCGAATGAATCTTCAAAATTGAATTCTTGATCATTATTTGTTGGTGGATAATACATTGGGAATGGTATGCCGTAACCATTTTGGGATTGGTACTCGGGAGAAGCATCGTAAGGAATGAAGTATTGATATGGATTATAGTAACCCGAGCTTGAACTAGGTGCTACTTCATTTGTTGGTATATAATAGAAATAAGGCACATTCTTCTTTTTTGTATTCAGATTCTTCTGGTTTTTGTTACTACCACCAGAGTTAACATATTCTGACCGCTCACTATTTACGGCACTAGAAGGTGAATATCCGCTTCTCGTAATTGTATGTGAATCGTAAGTTTGAACGCTTTCAGGGGGAGTTGGGGAATCCTCTTTTATTTCAGGTCTCAATTTATCGTAGACATCACCGAATTTAGAGATCCTGCGTCTTCCAATCGAAGAAGAGTATGTATTGGAGACGGTACGGGTCTTATTTTGGTTCGGAGGATGGTTGTTGAAGTTTTTCTTGGTTGGTATTGGGATAGGCATGGGGTAAAGTTGGTGGTTGAATGGCGACATCTTCCTCAAATCAGAATGTTTCTTGACACCCAAACTTGTTCTTTTCTTTAAATTAATCGGAGGAGGGGCCAATGCAACACCATGGAGTTTTGGTGAATGTTTCATTGTGTTTGAATGCACTTCTCTATACTGAACATGCATGGTTCTATCTTTAAACATCGAGTGATTCTCCCTCTCGACGGCGCTCGCGGCGCTCGATTCTTCTTTATATCTAACAAAGCCAAATGTGTTGGAAGTCTTTTTGATTATAGTGACTTCCTCAATCTTACCGTGGCGCTTAAATCTGATTGTCAACTCTTCTTCCGATACCGAAGAATTCAACTGACCAACAAATACAGAAAGTTTGTCGAACTTCATTTTATTCTCTTCGTGTTTATATGCGTTGTGGTTGTTGTTGTAGGTCTTATTACTACCGAAGGTTTCGATGTTCTGTGCCCATTCAATATGAAACGAAGAATTTTCACTGAGATTGGCAAAGGCTCTAATAGCATCATCACGATAAACGTATTTACAGAACCAAAACCTCGAACTCTTGGTTTGATATTTGCTTAATTTGAAGTTGCCCAATTCATCGCTTGCAGTGAGTTGCTCGATTTCTCCGAACTCTTGAAAGGCATCCCGGAACACCTTTTCCGTTTTCAAGAACTTCGAAGATATGAACAACGTCCTATTCACTTTTGCGGCCTCGCATCGCAAGTTCCTACCGTGCAAGATCGAGTTGTGACCATTCAAAATGGCGCTCTTCGAATCGTCATCATTATTATACTGAACGAACGCATACGGTCTGTTGGCAGGATCACGGAGCACCTTGACGGTGGACAACTTGCCCCATTGCCCAAAGTGTTTCGTTACGGAAACACAGAGCTCGTCGTCGCTTTTGCTGGAACAGAGACTCGCAACAAACACACAGCTCGAGGGTCTTCCTCTGACGATCGGCTCGTGTGTCGATATGGAATCAGCGTGGTTGGGGTCGCAGTTCTCCTTGTTTTCGTCGCCATTATCATCGTCCACTTCAGACGCGCCGTCATTTGCATCATCTTGAACGGTGGACTCGGTAAAACCGCCCGTGGGCTCTTCTTTTCCCTGTCCTTCGTCTTCGCTCGGGCTGTCGTCGCTTTCGTCGTCGTCGGCGGCTAATTTACTCGAGTCAATAAATAGCTGGTTGAACATCGTCAACGTATCTTTCTCACCGCGGTTCAAATAACCCTCTTTGTCATCGTATGCGCTGGACTCTAATATGGGCGAAATGGATCTCTGATCCATGTACTGTTTTTTTTGCATGTTTGAAAATTAGATGTTTAGTTAGTTATAATTATACGAGCTAAATCTGTATTGTTGTGGTTTCGTGGCGTCTGGAAACTTGCAAACAACCTCTGCTAACGAATTTGGTGTATAGCGGGAAAGTACGACTATTGGTTCTTTTTCTGCCAATATATACTAATATCCGTCTAGACTAACACATCACATTTATAAACCACAGAATACTCCGAATGGCTGCAAATAATATCTGGTGAGCGCACGCCACCACGTCAACCGACCCAGGTCGGTTTCCTCCCAGATACCACACCAGACGGCTGGCGTCGCTGGCTGCAAACGTCGAAACGGTGGGCATGGTAAAGTCCCTGAAATATCTGCTGGGGGCCACCGGCTGTGGAGACAAATGATGGTATGAACTTTGCGGCGGAGAGCCTAGTCAGGTCCTGCTGAACTAACCTGACTGTGGTCTGACGGTCGAAGGGAATGGCGACTGCGATCCCCGTGTTGTGGGCCATGCTATGGGGAGTTCTGCTACAAACTTCGATGATTGGTGTTGATCTAACTGACCAAACGTGCAACCCAGCGGTGTTCGGGCAGCTCAGAGTAGACTATCATTAGTAATGACGAGGGGAGTTCGGAAAAACTCGCGAGCGATCTTTAGCGTAAATTGCCCGCAAGTGAATACGGGGTAGCGCGCTTGGAGCGCGCTTGGAGCGCACCGAAGCAGCGGAGTATGGCATTGTCAAGCATTGTATACTATTGTCAATGGCAACTGTCCACTGGTGGTGTTAGAGAGGGCTGCAGTCAGAGTCACACGCGTTTGTGAGTCAATGGCAACGAAAAAACAATAACACAGGCAAGTTACAGAACAAACAGCCACCAGTACCAGCAGCACAAGCGCCCGAGACTTCCCCACCGTAACTAGGTAGACTGGACTATGATTCTGGCCAGTGTGGGGAGTGGCTCCTCCGTCCGATCATCGAACCTGTCTTTCATGTAGATTCCAACATGCTGCAAAGGCCCCGGTCACACGGGGTTGAACTCGCGGTCATACCACCGCTGCGTACCAACCCACACGCTCCAGCCGTCTGTCATCGATCAGCAACGCCCCAGCCGTCTGACATCTATCAGCAACGTTCCGGTCGTCCACCAGGCCTAGAGCTATTATGCACCTCACCACCGCTAGCGCCGAGGCAGAAGCAGCGGTGGTACCACCAGTCGTCTCTCGCAGACGTAGGGCCCTGCGGAGTGCATAGTTGTAATTTTCACATTTACGGGGCCGGCGTGCGGGAATCATTGCGTTGAAAGGCCAATGCCAACGTCCTACACAACGTTTCGGATACCCTACGCCTGTGGCACCCCCGGTAATGGTCGTCAATACGCTTTATACCTCCATCCTTGCTGAATTGGACCGCCTTTTAAAAACTCACGTGCCCATGCCATCTGTTCCAGAACGTGGCGCTTAGGCACATTGTACAGTAGTCAACCGCATCCGAACACCGCGACCCTAACACCCCACAAGCCTTTGTTCCATCCTCCACCATCCACCATCCGCCATCCGCCATCTAATCCCCTAAACAGTCTGATAATCACCCGTAATCATTGGTCTTCCCGCGGTGACTAACCATCCCCTCGACTCGCCCCTTCGACACCCTAATCTATCGAAATGACCACGCCGTCCTGTGGTTGGCCTGCCCCAGCTGGTAATTGCCCCATCAATGGTGTATCCATACACCAACGTCTCCACAATTGCATGCGCTGGTGTCCTCACACCTTCTGTACAGTTCCTGGCTGGGTCGGCAGAATGGCGACCGGCGACCGGCGACCGGTGACCGCTATCTGTCGTCTTGCCACGGTTCATTGCCATCCTTCGCTAAACGTTCCTATATGCTTGTCGCAACGCTATTTACATTTCTCGGCGCTTCCAACCATTAAATGGCGCACACCCACAATCCATCGCTCCCCGGGTTTTTTTTTAATTTAGCGGCTTGGCCTCTCTTCCAGAACCACGTATATTGTTATTACATCTACTATCTGGTGTGTGTATACTTGGAAGTATAAACTCTATAGTGTACCTTATTCCCCAATCGGGTACTGCGAACTAGTAGTAGGGTTACCAACGTAGTCCTTTGCTCACACCGTACGATTATCGCTATTAGCATGTATGCCATGCTCGCAGATTGGAGATTATGCGCAGTATATATATGGTGATGGTTCGCTCATTACAAAAAACGGCTTAAATTTTTTCTGGACTCCCCTCTATTCAAATTTTTTCTGACAGAACATAAAATTTTTCATTCTAGTTGTACTTGGTCTGGACGTAAGGTAACATTATTTCTAGCAGCAGCAAGAATATCTACACTAGGAAGAGGATCTATCAATATAAAGACGAAGTTCTGGTAAGTTTTTGCCAGCGTTGAATTTTATACTCTAGAAGTTCAGTTACCAAGGCGCCAATATTCGAGGATTAGGCAGTGCAAATAGCAACAATACGACATAAGCAATAGATATGACTACAAAGACACAAGAGAAGCGTAAGGACCCGACCAACAGGCCTTACAAGTGTACGATGTGCGACAAGGCTTTCCATAGACTCGAGCACCAGACGAGACACATAAGAACACATACCGGGGAAAAACCCCACTGCTGTTCATACCCGGGTTGTCTTAAGAGGTTCAGTCGTTCGGACGAGCTTACAAGACACTCGAGGATACACACGAATCCCAACTCTCGGCGCAACAAGAACTTAAGCAAGACGCAGCAGAAAATCCCCGTACCCCCACAAACAGTGAAGCTGCGGGCCCACCACGCAGAACAACCCGAGGATCAAGTTCTGGGAAGTACCGATGAGCAGGCAACGTATGAGAGCATTAAGGCTGAGCAGGCGGAAGCGCCGGCGTTGATGCAACCCATGGTAATACCGCGGGTGCATCCGGGGTTGGAGGCACCGCTAAAAGTGAGCAACTCTGAGTCGTCGTCGTCATCGAACCTGTTGAATAAGAGCAAGTCACACACGTCAGACGACTATGCACTGATGGGAGACACTAAGGCGGAGAATAGTGATGAAGATATTCAGAGCACTCCACCACTGGAAGATTGCACGCATAATAATACAGCGGCGAGCAACAAGAAGAACATCGACATTTTGGCCAGCGCTGCTTCAGAAGAGTTAGAGAACTTGAATTCCAAGTCATTGCCGTCATTGACTGACTACTTTAATAATGGCAAGGCGGTGCCGTTTTCCATACCCGGGCCCAAGCTAATAAATTCCCCAAACTCAAAATCAAACTCAAACTCAGTCTCAAATTCAAACTCAAACTCAATCTCAAATTCAAACTCAAACTCCACTAACAACTTACAATACTTGTCCAATGTTGCCATGATGTCGTCCAACTCCAATAAACCACAATCTAAGAGTTACACTACATTATCAACAAAGAGCCATTCAAATGTGTTGTCGGTGTTGCAACGGATGACTCCATTAAACCCAGTACCTCAGCATTCGAATACGTTGCAGGATTCAGATTTGGACTACGTGAGACATCGATTAAAGAAATCAAGACCAAACTCGCCGGTCAATAATAAGAACTTCACGTTGCCTAATTCGCCGGTGCTTGGATTGTCATCCACCACTACGCCAATAATATCTGCCAATAATAGTTCTACTAATTTGGCGTCCTTGATGACTGCACATTCTTCAAATACAGGAAACGAGGGTGGCTTCATCCCAAGACATAATAATTCATCACCACCACTACATCCTCACCATAGAATCAACGTGACGGATGAAAATAGTCTACCACCTTTAAGAAGCTTGAAATTGGAATTGCCTACAAACTTACCAATGCAATCTATAAATGTTTCGTTCGATATGGGTTCTACGCACAAGAATGCGTCTTTCCCGTCGAACGCGGATGAAAGTCGTCAATATTAAGTGTTTCTCCCTTGATATGTAAAATAGTGTAATTTTAATACTTGTATAATAAGTTAGGTTTAATCAATAAGGTGCTAGTGAGGGCAATGTAATAATCATCCTGAGTAATCCATTTATCCTGTGCCTTAGCAACGAAACGTGGAGTTGTAGTTACCAAAACGCACACCATGATTCTTAGAACAATAGGAATGAAGAATTTGCATATGAAATGTTTGCTGTTATCTGAAAATTTAAACTTGATTAATTAATACTGTATGCTATTCTATAATATTTATCTTACTATATAAATGAATCTAGAACAAAGCAATCATTTTGATAAGTCAACTCCACCAATTGCCCATACTTCACTTTCATCTTCAATTCTATCAGAGAATAATGTTTCCTCGTCACCACCAGCTTCTATTCTTTCTCTTTCAACACCTGCTAATCTTGAAGCAACCCTCTTTGTATAATCACCAATTGATCTTGGAATAATAGAAATACCAGCAACACCGGAGATATTGGACTCTTTATTGTTGAACCACAGATTGAAGTCATTCATTTGTTCATCATCAACCAAATTGAAGATCGCAATATATGCTTTTTCAGCTGCTAATTTAATCGGAATAATCGTGTCACGAACGCAGGTGAAAACTGACGGTACTAAAAGATCATAGAATGACATGATCAATTCTTGATACTTAAATCTTGCAACAGTTCTCACAATAACCAATGACAATCTTCTCGTATCAGGCAGATTCGAATTTGGTTTAACCATATTCGTGGCCAACTGTTCAACTAGCTTCTGTATATTATCACCATCAATTTCGAATGACTTGTCATTTACGATAGTATTGGATGTAACTGGTGATTTTGTTTCATTCAATAATAAGAATAACTTACCGATTGCAACTGTCGCATTTTGACTGATGTAATCATCTGAAGAATTAGAACAATTAATCACGAATGTAATGATCTCATCTAATAATCCAGTTTGAAATATATGGTGAGGTGCGTCTTTCAAGAACGAATTGATAGATAATATAGCAAATTTGTGATTTTCAACGTGATCACCGTTTTGCTTATCCAAAATTTTAGATTTAAGGATACTAGTAGCTTCGTCATTAGACAAAATCTGTGATAATGAACCAATTAATCTGGCATATGAAACAGCTGATTTATCACTGACAAGCGTAATTTCATCTTCGACTAATGTTAAAATAGAGGTCTTTGACGCTTCATTCATATTCTTACCTGCCTTACTAACGACTTCTAACATACCCTTCAACATCGAAGTCTTTACACCTTGTTCGGTGGCATTTCTTGCACCTGTTACCAATTCTGTGACTAATGAGTCCACTCTTGGTTGATGTTCAATCAATACACCCAAAGCAACAACAGCTCTGGAACGTAATTCATCATTCTGAGGATCTGATAAGGATCTCACAAAGGTCCTTTGTAATTGAGGAATGAATGGGCGCAAAAATTGTGGAATCTTTGAAAGTAAACTAGTCAAAGCATACAAGATACCTGCCTTGATGTCTGATGAAACACGTTCACCAATAACACGAATTAACGGCCCAGTAATTGTAGTCGCAAAAGGCTTCAAATTGGCTGCTGGTGTTTTTTCAATAATATCGGCAATTGCATGCGCAGACATTGCTCTCTGCTCACTATTACCATACATTAAACCATGAGAGAAAATTGGCAATACACAATTTGGACCTCTTGGTAATTCAAATGCTGCCAATTCTTCACCTCTGACACCTGTGATGTTTAATGCTTGACGTGCTGGTTTAATTAACTTTTCTAACGATTCTTTACTCTGTCTCTTGACTAACGCAGATAATGCATCAAAACTTCCCTTAACCACCTCCGGCGATCTATCACCCAACGAAAGAATAAATTGTGAAACCATATCTTGCATGTAGACTGAATAGTCAAGGTTAGTATGAGTAAAAAATGACCCTAAACGTTCATAAATGACTGCCCTCTTGGCAGCATCCTCGTGTTTAACTAAAGACAATAACTGTTGCATTAATGGATGAACACCCTCATCATCGTCAATAGCCAATAAAATATTATCAAATGCAGACTTGATTTCATCTTGGGATTCTTTAGATTCATTCTTGGAACCAATCACTGCACTAACCAAGGTATTTATAATAAGGGATAAACGCTTGTACAATGCAGTACCAGCAACAGATGCTAACGAAGAAAGCGCTCTTGCCTTAAATGCGTCAATAGGTGGAGATAATAATGTCGGAATCAATATTGGGAAAATAACGTCTGCCTTTGTTGCCATGATATCTTGTAAAGCTAACAATGCATTTTCCGTATTGTCTGATTCTAGCATGTTCAAGAGATATGGTAAAATTTGATCAATAACAACCTTACCAAGCTGTTCTTGTAATACTTTAAATGCTTCTGCCGCAGCTTCTCTAACTCCAGTCGCAGAATCAATAAGTGCATCACGGATAATATTAATGAAAATATCTTGGTATTCGACGAGACCGTCATATTGTGTAGATTTAATTAATTCTGAAAGAGCAATACAAATACCTTGTTTAGCATCATTATCACCAGAAACTAAAGATGATTGTAAGGTTGGCAACAATTGTGCTAAGGCATTAGCACCAACACGACGAACCATCTCACCGAGAGTTTGAGCAGCAATTGTACGTTGTTCTTCTTCGGAAGAAGCTAAACGACGAACAATAATTTGCGTTAACGATGGCAAAATTTCTTTGACAGTTTTTGGAGTGTTCGCAACCAAGGCCTTCCAAATATCGACTGCTGCACTACGAACAATACCTGCAACATCAGAACGACAAACAAATAATAATGACAAGATACGGTCACGGCGTTCTTGTCCAAGTACCTCAATAAGAGATTTATTAACTTCACCAGAGTATTCTGAAATTTCTTCAGTGAGTTCACTTTTACCTGAAATTCCTGTAACTTGGAATAACAAATCACCAGTAAGCTCAACTGACGAAAGACGAATACGATAATTATAGTCTGATAACCCAATTTCTAACTCTGGTAATAATAAATCGACCGCCTTCTTAGCATAGTTCTTCACAATCAATCTACCTGCTCTTAAAGCAGTTTCTCTTATTTCTTCATCAGTATCAGCCAATCCTGCTAAAATTGGGGGAATGATACGACTTAAATATGGTGAAAATTGTGAACCGAAGCAAACTGGCAAAAATAATAACAAAGGCATAAAACCAGCACGAATATAATTACGCAGCGACGATGCAGAAGATAAAATTTCAGGTAATAATTCCTCTAACTTATTAATACCAAGACCACAAATAACTTCTGCAAGGGCTTGAGCTGAACCGAGTCTATCTCCAGCTCTTGATTCATCTCTTAATGCGTCTAAAAGACGTGGAATTAAATCAGGGAATTGTTCTTCACCTAACTTTTCAACTAATGAACCTAATGCACGAGCAGCTGTTGATCTTGTGCCTGGTACCGGATCGACCATAGCGACTTCTAATTCGCCGACTAAAGCCGATAAATATGGGCGAAGATCTTTGCTGTCGACCAAGATCGCCATATTACCAACAATTTGACAAGCTTTCTTTTTTGTTGCTGCGGACCTATCTTTCATACCCCTATGAATAACATGAATAATAAGCGCCAATGAAGGTCCATCGATATAATGTACAAATTGAGTTTGAATCAATTTATCTAAGGCCGCATCAGTGTATTTTGTTGGATCACCAATGGCATTAATCAAATCTGGAACAATAGTCTGAATCTCAGGATTACGAATAACTTCGCCGAACCTTTTCAAAGCTTGATCTGCAGCTTTTCTGACTTCCTTATGAGTGTCATTCAATACACCAACAATTTCTGGTACAATTGTCGACAATGATGAAGATAATTGCGTTGGATCCAAATAAGCCATAGAACCTAACAATTCAACAGAACCCTTTTTAGATCTCCATGCAGTTTCATCTAAATTGGAAATCGCGACAGGAATTAATTTCTTAACACCAAAACTTGTGGTATTTTTCATGATCTGTTTTGCAGCTGAGTCTGTGGCCTCACGAACTTCAGGTACTTGATCTCCTAAAGACTTCAAGAGGATTGGTAAAATTTCAATCACATACGGTTCAAAAAAGTTTCCTAAACTTTGAGATAAACATTCAAAGGCAAATGAAACACCTTCTCTACGTTGAGAGTTCTTTCGATCATCAGACGCGTCTGTTAATGTTCTTATAATATCATATTTTGACAATGATTTAATACCTGTACCTTTCACCAACCCAGAAATACCATATGCTCCACCACGTCTTGAAGCCATATTTTTTCCTTCGAATAACTTCTTGAACAAAATATCAAAATAATGTTGTAATTTTGGGGTAAATGAAATCACTAATGGGGCGATACATTCAGAAATAGCATATTGTACATCCTCAGATGGAGTATCAAGTGTCTTGATCATTCTATCAACGATCAAGTCCAATCTTGAATCAGTTTCATCCAAGTGACGCGCTAATGCACCATATAAAATAATAACACATTCTCTTATATTATCCTGTATCTTTGAACCATCGTCTTTTGCAGCAAGGCAAGCTTCAAATATTGGAATCAAAGTCTCAATATTCGTAAATCCATGTTTCTTAATAACTTCCACACCGGCTTCTTGTAATTCTTGGCGGACTAGGTCCTCTTTATCACCTAAAGCTCCCTCATCTACTAAAAACTTGAACAATTTCTCTATGGAATTCTCTTCGAAGAAAGGAGTTAACAGCTTTAGGGTTAAGGCGATAGTGGATCTCTCCTCCCAAGTATCTCTTTGATCATAAGAAGACTTGATAATTAAGCCGAACCTATCCAATGGTGGTGGTGGTGGATTCTTCTTTACATGATAAAGATGAATTAATTGGTCTAAGATGCTCTGAAATATTTTATTGTTGGAGTTGAATATCTCTGTCACAGAAGAATAAATTGAACCTGATATAGACAAGCGTAATCCTGAATCTTTATTACCAGCGTATTGCAATAATTGTGTTGGTGCATCTTTATCGAGTACAAATTTGTTATCTTCCCAAATCGTCCTAGCAAGTTCAGCATTGTTTGGGTCATTATCATGAATTGCAATCCACAATTCATTGGAATAAGTCATTTCCGTAGTCAAGTCAAACTCAGAATCAATACCCTCTAAGATTGCATTTCTAACAAACACTTCCGGTGAAATTACGTTGTCGAAGAGTATCTTCAAGTCAGCCTTAGTGATACTCACAGAAATGTGTTGACACATTGCCAAAAAGCATTCTTTTGATAATTTGGCCTTTGATGGCAATCTCATTAAAGACAATAAAACTTCCAAAATTTTTTGTCTAGGAATCGAATTATCTTCAAAAACTTCTGCATGGGAAGAAATAATTTCAATGGCCAATAATAATTGCTCTTCTTCTGGATCCTCTTCAATAAATTCGGAGGTCACTTTTTGTTTTGTGGCATTCTTAATAGCTACACTCTTACCATTTTCCAAAACTTTCGTTAACAACGGCAAAATGTATGATAATGACAAGGAGTCCAACGGGTTTTGATCGGAAAGAAATTTAATTCTGAACAAAATTCTTGAGGTTAAGCTCAAAATTGGTTCTTCCAACAAATTTTCCACTAATCCTGGAACTTGATTAAGTCTTAAAATAGCCACACCAACGAATCCCTTTAATAATCCTAACCTTGAAGAAATCAAATCAGCTAAGTGTAAAAATGAATTAATTGGCAAGTCATCCAATAATTGTCGAATTATTTCATTTTCAGATAATGTGAGAGTCTTCGCTATAGCAACTGAGTACCAATACTTTGACCCATTATCAACTTGGGTTGCATTAGAAGCTAGTTCATTAATGATATCAATTCCACAGCGGAACTCATCTACCAATGTTTGCACTTCTCGACGGATATCAGATTCCTTATTCAATTGTTCATTGACACGAACCTGTTCTTCTTTGGTTATTTTTTTTGTCGTTTTCCCTTTTCTTTTATTTGCCAACTCCTTCCGCATTTCCTCATCCCATTTTCTAGTTTCGTAATCCTTGGTGTTCTTATCATCGCTTCTCTTGGAATTAGTATTTTCATTGAGGACGTCAACAACCAATTCACCTTCAATACCTTGCCAAATTTGGATTGTCTCGTTATCAATATTCGCAATCTTATTAATACCAAGGTCAGATACTATCAAAGCAGCTAGCTCAGATCCATAAATTTCTGGTTTAATGAATGAAATCATACTAATAGACTTAATTGCCGCCTTATAAACTAATCCCTTAAAGTTGCTATCCCTGACAAATTTTAATGTAGACTCAAATATCTTATTGGAATTACTCTCGACTAATTCACCAACATCAACATTGGCTCTTTGGCAAAGTCCCACCCAATCATTCCTAATTGGAATTTGCTCATGATTTGCCGCAACTAGTAATTTCTGTAAATTATCTTTCGTCACATCTTGGTTTTCTGATTGGGTAAGAATTGGTAAAAGTGGTGACAAGAATTTAAAATTATAATTCAAAACTTCTTGGTCCTTGTGATTATCAAAATCCGTCAAAACTGAGTAAATAGAATTTGAAATTAATTCACTGATTTCCAATGAATTCTCATTGAAATAAATTTTCATAGACTTTAAGCATTCAAGTCTCAAATCATATGGAATATTTTTTGAAATTGCCATATAAATCCAAGTCAATCCATAAGCATCTTTGTCACCTTGATCGAGCTTGTTAATATGATTCGCGGATTCTTTTAAAGCTCTTAACAACCACGCAATTTCAGTCAGGTTGCCTAATTTTGTAAACACTTTTGGATTTGTTAAAATTGAAGACTTCTCATTATTATGCAATGAATTTATGAAAACCTTTTCATTATCAATTAATTCTGATTTATTCTTTTTAACTAAAGAACTCAAATATATCAAGACATATGAGCATGAGATACCCCTATTAGTAATTGATGGTAAAGGTGATTGTTGTGTCTCCTCAATTGACTTAATGAAATGTGGATATAAAGTCTCGAAAAATTGTAAAAACCTATCATTGTCAACGATTTTCGTGTTATTATATACATATGCACCTAATTCAAGAAACCAAATACGTCTTAATGTAATTTTTTTATCACAAAATCCAAGTTTGAATTGATTAATGAATTTCGAATCATCATTGCTTGGAACTCCATCATTATTAACAAGCAATTTAAGGTAGTGGTTTGTAAAAGTATTGACTAAACCAATTAATGAGACTTCATTTTGATCTTTCGAAATTAAAGGTAATAATCCATTTAAGATTCGCAACGAAATATCCACACTCTTGAAATTGGTCATAGAGAGAGTCTTAATAATTAGATATCTCGAATCATTATTGGAGGTACCTTTAAAACAGCTTAGGCATTCATCAATTAACTTGATTAAGGTATCATCAGATGCATTATGTAAATGATCATGAATTAATAATTCCATTGAACTAAATGCACCATTTCTTGTCAACTCCTTAGGTGACTTAAAAGCATTCAAAATATTGGTCAAAAGTTTCAGGTTAACTAGAGCATTACTCAAATCAATATCTTTATTTAAGAATTCAATAAGCTTTGGAACTAAATGACCAAATGAAACTTCTGAAGATCTTAAAATTGATTTATCTAACACTGGTAAGATGATGATATTAAAATCATTCTCAGTAATTGAAGATTCAATAAACTTTCCGAAAAACCTTAAGGCATAATCTTGTGGGGGCACTTTACCAAGTAATACGTGAGTAGTATAGTATTCCAAAATTGTAGATTTCACAGTCCCTTCTGATTCATTGAGGTAATTTAAAAGGCCAGGGTATGTTGGAAGAGCATCCTCAATTGCTTCCGTTAAAACGCCCAAATATGAAAGTACAACGTTTGGGTGAACTTTGTTTGAGTTGGACGTTAATGTATTAATGTAATTGTCAATAACTTTAGTCGAACCATCCCTCTTAACAAAAGTGTGAGTGATAGAATATTTAGTAGACGAGAATACCGAATCATTGATTCTTCTTCTGTGTTGGAAACTTTGATTACTTTCATTGAGGGTTGCGTTAACACAATTATTGAATAAGTATGCTTGACTTAATACTACTTTCTCAATTAATTCTTGTTTGTTGACATTTAAATCACTGGTTTTAACACTAAACGTATTGATCCAACTCAATAAAGTTAAGTAGTCTGTAACTGCTATCATTTTTTCATTGACTGCGATGTCATAAGTGAATTTAATGAAAACAGATAGAAATTCATTCTTAAATATAATTATCTTTTCTAGAGTCTTTAATAACTCATTTCTTGAATTCAAATCTTGATAGTAATTATACGTCTTTAATAATGATTGACACAACTTTAATAATTCTTGTTTATCATCGGTTATTTTATTAGTGTCTAAAAGATGTTGAATTTTTCTTAAAAATGGTATTCTTTTACTGGTCAATGAGTCAAATATTTCTTTCTCATAAATATCTGACAATTGATCCCATGTAACATCAGTTTCTGAAGTCATTATTTCAAAATCTAATTTGAAATTAAGCGTTTCTTCGGATCTTTATTCTTCTCTAATTCAGACTATAGCTAACCATATAAGAATAGTCGTAGATGAAAAAAAATACTAATTCGTGGAAAAACCAATCCAAAATTTTAATTTACCCGGCAATTACTGGAGGTGGTCCATATAATACTTAAAGCATATGAACTTTATGTGTTTAGGCTTTTTTTAACCAACTATACAGTCAATGGAGAAAGGCTATAGTTATGTTAACCGTTTCAGTATTTTAATAGTCACTACGAGTTTTTTTAGAGTTCTTAGAGGGCGCTTTGGATAACATCATGGTTACATCACCACATAATAATGACGTTTATAATTATCTGAGACTCGAACCGTTGATCATTGTAATATATAGAAAGCATTCTAGTGGTTGTGATTGAAGGAGCATATATCAGGCTACCAGCAAGCATTGATCAAAGTCTGTTATAAATTGTAGGATCGTAAAAGCGCTATGCGCAATTTGGTACGATGTTTATTATATTCGAGTACGAACACAAGTGTGTGTTCTATTGGTCATACTATGCCTTTTCCAGCCATAGTAAGTCGTAATGTTAACATAACCACCGACGATTAGGCAAAAACAACACCCCAAAGACTACACATCAAATTGATAATACAATAATTATTATTAAAATACAGTGTTATTGAGCGTATATAATCCCACTTTTTTACTAGACGTTACAGCTAGAAACCAAAACTAACATTAATAATAAATATCTAGAATCTCATGAGCATCATATATGAAGACACGCTTCCTGCCCGACAACAATAAATAATCAAAAATTAATAAATAAAACAGCTTAGTTGCACTAACTAAACCTGAATTCGTGACTGGTACTTTTATGTTTTAAAACCTCGTTAAATAATCTGACGCACTAGCTTCTATTCGCCGTGCTTAAAACAGCATCTGCTGCCATAACGGCATGAGCCAAACTTCGACCAGTTGGCACATGGTTTGGATCTCCATTTTGGAGGTCTGGACACCAACTTGAGTTCGTTTTCGCCGTGGGCAAATTGGCATTTGTTGCCATAAGGACAGATGCCGATCTTGATGTACGATGCACATAACTCGGTCTTGTACAACTGGGTGTTCACATTCAACTGCTTGTTCTTCTGTTGTTGTGTCTGTTGAACACTTGTGCATTGCATCGCCTGCTGGTTCAACAACATCTGTTGTTGCTGCTGCTGTTGAAGCTGCTGTTGCTCGAAATTGAAAATATCATCGGAATGGTCCGACAACGACGAGTTTCTGGCAGGGTAAACGAGGGTGTTCGACCCAGTGTTGTACGTCAAGTTTTCCTCCGTCAACGCGGGCAAGTCGTTGAACACCATGTTTCCTATCGCCAACGGTTTGTAGTCCATTGCGTAGCCTGCTTGCGTCGTTGACCCTCCACGAGCTCCGCCTGCCAAATATCCGTAATTGCCGTTCCTCTGGCTCATCAATGGCGGTGTCACCGACACTGGCGACTTCCACATGTTGTTATTGTGTGGTGAAGTCGAGACGGGCGTGCTAGACGTCGACGATGTGCTATCGTGTCCCGATGGCACCAGCCACAAATCCGCCAACAAGTCGCCCTTCACAGTCTCACCGCCCACTTCCGTCTTTTCAACCACTCCCATATTTCCCACGCCCGCAAACTTCTGGCACTGGTTGGTATTCATTGGTTGGTACCCCATCACGTCGTCATTTAATGGCAACATTTGCAATGGTACTTGGTGGTATGCGGTCATTCTTCGTTATAATTATGGGTATATATATATATTGTGTATAAATATATTATGCGATATGTGTTTAAGTATGTGTAAAAGAATAATATCTAAAAGTGTGATACATAAATTTATGTTTGGTATTTAAAATGCTTGGGTATTTGCAATTATTTATATTAAGCCGTTAGATAAATGTTCCGCATCGGAGCTTATAGAATTTTTTCGTGGATATGTGAGGGTACTATAATGTTGAGTATTGAGAATTGCTATATAAACAACAAGCCTTAATAAAAACCCTTATACAGCTTGCGGCTAAATGGGGTAAATATGTGATTGTCTGATCGATCACGGTTAATGGTCTGAAAATTTTGCATAATACTTTTTGGAGATATAATTGGAGTAGGCTCACAGGGTACAAAAACATCCATAAGCGGAGAATCAGAAATACAACATTACACAAGCCATATCCCTACTATTTCATATTACTCCATTTATGAGACGACCGGTCGATTCATGGATGGTTTACTACTTCCGGCACTAAATAGCCCATAGTTCCGTTTGTATTATGCTATTCAAATGTAGTATTTCACATAATGGGGGGAAATGAGGTTGATCGACCACAGATGGATGTGTTCCGCAAATACACATGATGTTACATTTGGCGGTCAAGGAAGGTGAAAGTTGCGGTTTTTCCGGGGCCAGGCCCACGGGTATGGATAAATAACGGCATACGTCGTAGGCAAGACTTCGGATTAGCCAGTTGGAGCTGGTGGCACCATTTTGGCAAATGACATGATTCGGGGCATAGGGCGAGGATGATATTTAGTCGACGAACAATGCACCGGCCCTCGGAGGAACCCTCGTCGGGGGCCGCGAAGAGCGATGATCCCTAAACTCCGACTGAACAGAGGAGAGGGACGGCCAAGGTGGGTTAGGCTACTCCTCATGCGATGGGGGGTTATGTAATCGACACCTACACCGCGAAACCAGGTCCACACGGTATCGACACGTGACGCGTTTGTAGATGTTTTTGATATGTAGCGCTCTCGACCTCTGGCGCTACGTGGGTGCGGCGGATGGTCACCGAGACCCGGGGACCCGGCTGACCCGAGTCGTTTCTGGAAGAACTCATGAGATGGAGGGGTGGAGGGGTAGCTGGACATGCACCCGGTGCTGGTGTAGGGGTAGCTGGACATGCACCCGGTGCTGGTGTAGGGGTCGGTGTAGGATGTACTGAACACCACGCCAAATCTCGCCAGTGTGTTTATGATCTGGACACGACTATCTCACACTAGGCTCGCTACCAGATCTTTTTGTTTACTATAGCGGCTAGGATCGCGTTGTGTCATCTAACGCGATCCTAGTAGAAACACCGGGTACTACCACCAACGCTAGTGCAAGAACAGAGTATAGTCGATGGTTGATGATTGGAAATAATTTAACAGAACACTTAAAATGGGTGGAGTTGAATAGGCCCCAGATACCGAGTACGAAGATCATCGGGATATTGGCGAGACAGGGTACTGATGTGGGCAGAGACAACGGTGCACGAGGATCCAGCGGACTAAGGAACCAAGCCGCGAGCCAGGTGGGCCATTCTGGACGGTCGCAACAGACGGTTCCCAGATCTGCGGTTTCTGGCATCGCGGCGGATATACGACCGCCATCGGATCAACCATTGCAACAGTCTACACAGATAATGGGCCATGCTGAGGCTGTGGAGAGGCCAGCGAAAACACCGGGAGACAAGGTGCTAAAGGCGTCTAGTACCACTGGCACCTTCAAGCCGGTAGAACTCAAACCGATGCATTCAGTTGGAAACGACAATACCAGTACAAGTAGTAATGCGAATACCAACACCAAACAAGGAAAGGAAGACGGAGACGAAGATGTGATAGACCTCACTATGGAGGTACCTCGTGGACAGAAGAGAAAAAAGTTGAATCCTGATAGTCAGACAACTCTTCAACAGGCGTATATACAGATCTGCGAACAAAAAATAGCCTTGTTGATGGAGAGGTACTCCACGATTGAGTCGACGTCCATATCGCTCGACGACAAAAAGAACTATTTAAGGAACAAGTTTGGTCCTCGATTTAAACAAATCAACGAGAACCAGACCCACTTGAGGAGTAAGTTACTGTTTCTACACGATGATTTGCCCCAGCAAGACGAAACGCCTAATCCTGACGAGCTTAATGAATTTCCAAACTTCGATTCGGACAGAATTTCTGATTCTCCGAAAAACACAATAGAGAAAATTGACTTTTGTTCTCAATTCTCCGAAATTAATCAGAGCAACATTGCAAAAGCTCTCAACACTAGTGGAGACATAGAACACGCGAATAAAAATACACCAAAGATTTCTCCTTCCAGTAATGAAGAGGAGGTTCAAGTAATTGACGAACACTCCTCACCGTCGAGATATGCTGATAATTTGAATGAGGCTAGACAGTTAATAATGCAGTCCAATTTGAGGAATAATCAAAACCCTCCTAGAATTGTATATAATAGTGAGAGCGAAGACGATGAGGATGATTTTGGTAATAATACCATGGATGGATTAAGAACGCCAAGTCAAGACAGAAATGATAATTATGACTTAGGTAGTTTCATAGAATTTGAACACAAGAATTTGGAAAATGAATCAGTCGACGGGTCATATATTGAAACACAAAGATATAAGCACGAATCAGACCAGTCTGATAACTACACCGAGCTTGATAGCGATAATGAGGTTGATAATATTAGGTTAAGCCCTGATGTGGCCGAGAATTTCGGCATCAAATATAATGACCTACCTAATTCTGAAATTGATCACATTTCAAACATCGATAACGATAGTGATCCGAATAATAATAATATCGATGATGACGAAATTGAAGAAATTGAAGACTTCACTACTCAACTAAACCAAGAGAGGGAATTAAACAATACCGAGGATATAATAGAAATTAGTTCCGATGATGAAGATAATGCAAAGTATGATGTTTTTGTCAAGCCTTCAACTAATAGGAACACCTTAATTGAAACCAAACCAAACCCACTCATTATTGGCAAGTCTCCTTTAGCAGAGAATAATTTGGTTGCGAATGTGCCATCCCCGCACTTGGATAGTGACGTGGACTTCAGCGACGATGAGGATGAATTGATTAATATTTTGAATAATCATAAACCAAACAAAGAAAATATTCCGCCAAACTCAGAAACGTTTATAAAGGAGGTGTACAGTAAATTGAATTCAGTTTTTAAACTATCAAACTTTAGACCAAATCAATTGGAAGCTATAAGTTCAACTTTGAATGGTAAAGATGTATTTGTACTTATGCCTACTGGTGGGGGTAAGTCTTTATGTTATCAATTACCAGCATTAGTCAAATCTGGTAAAACTAGAGGCACAACTATTGTCGTGTCACCATTGATTTCCTTAATGCAAGATCAGGTTCAGCACTTATTAAATAAAAATATCAAAGCCGGTATGGTTAGCTCGAAAGGTTCGGCATCAGAACGGAAATCAACGCTTGATTTATTTAGAAATGGACAAATGGACTTGGTTTATTTATCACCAGAAATGATTAATGCATCACAACATATCCAGAGAATTATAACAAGGCTTTACGAAATGAACGAACTAGCAAGAGTCGTGGTCGATGAAGCCCATTGTGTTAGTTCTTGGGGTCATGATTTCAGACCGGATTATAAAGGCATGAATATTTTCAAACAGAATTATCCTAAAGTTCCTATTATGGCTTTGACAGCAACTGCAAATGAAAAAGTTAGAATGGATATTATCCATCATCTTCAAATGGATAATCCAATATTATTAAAGCAAAGTTTCAACAGATTGAATTTATTTTACGAAATTAAATGGAAGACTTCAACCACTTTAGAATGGATAAAGAATTATATTTTAACTAAGCAAGTTAATAAAACTGGTATTATATATTGTCATTCAAAACAATCATGTGAACAAACATCCGAAAAATTAAATGAATGGGGAGTCAACGCTTCGTATTATCATGCTGGATTATCACCTACTGATAGGTTTGAAATACAAAGTAACTGGCAACAAAATAAATTACAAATTATTTGTGCAACAATCGCTTTTGGTATGGGTATTGATAAACCCGACGTTCGATACGTCATCCATTTATTTATCCCTAGGACATTAGAAGGATATTATCAAGAGACTGGGAGAGCTGGTAGAGATGGTGCATATTCTGAATGTATAATGTTTTATTCATATAAGGATGCCAGATCATTGCAGAATATGATTCAAAGAGATGAAGAGTTGGATAGAGAAGGAAAAGAAAGTCATCTAGCCAAATTGAGACAAGTAGTCCAATATTGTGAAAACACTACGGATTGCAGAAGAAAACAAGTTTTGCATTATTTTAACGAGCAATTTAACCCAATAACATGTGCAAAGAAATGTGACAATTGTATCAATTCAAGCAACATAACTATTATTGAAAAGGATGTTACTGGATATTCCAAAGACATTCTTAAATTAGTAAGATCAATTCAGAATGACAGAGTCACTGTGTTGCATTGTCAAGATGTGTTCAAAGGATCCAACAATAGCAAAATCATGAAGTTTGGGCATAACCTAAACCCCTATCACGGTAAAGGCAGGGCTCTCGATAAAACTGATGTTGAACGGATATTTTTCTATTTGTTAAGTGAAGGGTGTCTTTGTGAATATCAAATAATGAAGGGCGGGTTCGCGTCGAATTATGTTAGACTAGACAAACAGGCCGAATCTGTGCTAAACGATAGAAAATTTATCAAGATAAATTTCAGCACTGAAAACAGGCAGAGGTCTAGTAGTAACAATACATCCAGTACCAATGCCACTCCTGCGAACGGCCTCCGGTTCCAATCGTTTGTAAGTGCATCAAGTATTCAAGATGCATCAGCTGTCATAACTCGCACTGCTATTTCTGGGACAGAAGAATCCGAACACATTAAGCATTCGTACGAAGAATTGAGCAATATCAGAATGCAGATAATGGTCGACTTGAGTTTGAACTCTGCTGGAAATGTACTCAGTGACGAGACATTGAAGGATATGGCACATAAATTACCTACGAATAAACGTGATTTCGGAAAGTTGAGTAGTATAACCAAGGAACAGTTGAACCACTTTCCCCAGTTCAAAAAGTTACTAGGGGGGTTATCAAAGGGCAGAAAATCCCCAACGCTGGCTGCGACTGCGTCGAATACGACGTCGCCATATTTTTCCAATCAACAAGATACGAACGACCCGAACAGGTGGAGAGACACCTACTCGCAAGCTGAAAACTCCGCTGTGTATCTGAATATCAAAAGCAAATACAGCAGGGGCAACAAAAGGGGCAGTCAATCAAGCCAGAGGGGCTACAGAGGCCAGAGGGGCCGAAGTCAGCGCAGCCAGCGCAGCCAGAGGGTCACCAAACCCAGGCCATCGCAGAAAACCGCCTCCCGCGGCATGCCGTTGTGATTCGTTTACATTTATTTATCAATAGACATTATAATATTTATTCATAGGGTCGATCTTGTACGCTCATAGATCTCTACTTGTAATCTCATTGGATATCTCTCCTCCTTCACTTGACCTTAGGTCCAATATTCTACATATACGTTCGCATTAGGCTTCCCTGTCTTCTCGTTAGGCTCCATTACTTTCCTTCCGTTGGGCATGGAAGCCTATAGCCCAATCGTCTCATTGGCCTCCCGTCTACTACTCCTGAACTGACCCAACTATCAACCTTCGTATCTCAATCATTCGTACATACACACACACACACACCACGTATGTCCCTTTCGGGTACTTCTTCTATCGAGTAGTGCCCCTCGGACACATATAGAAACCCTTCCGCTAAACATCCGCGTACATTTGGCCGCAACCAAAATATCATCATTTCGCAGCCGATACAACTGCGCTTCCCGCTCTCCACAACCCATCGTCTGTGAACTGGTCGTGGCCTCGACATCTCTTGGTATATCTCATTCGCCGTCTTATCCGCACGTTGCCAGTTACCTCCCGATCGTAGTCCCCTTTTATACCTCGTAAACCTCGTATCAACACCGCATAACACGCGCATAGACGAACATTTTTGTGTTTTGGTGTCAAACACTATCTGAAAAATCTGCCTGCACTACAGTCCACCTTACAGACCATCTTTGAGTGGTATCTGGTATCTCCGGGAGCACGTATTATTCACACCACGTCTCTTGCAAAATGAGTACCGACTATTCATTTACTCTGAATTCTGTCCACCCTATGAAAAAGCGCCTTTTCCCAGCCAAGACTACCGTTTTCCTTTCTCACCCACCTCTGTTGACTCACTTCACAAAAACTTTTCATTGGTTCACCACTAGAGGGGAAAAGAGGTCTTCATTTTACCGTTCGCGCTAAATGGTATGGTTACGTCACGATCTCCTCAATCGACGGGTTAACCCTCAACTGCATATTGCAGGATGCGAGTGTTCTTCACGTTGGGTTATTCCGAGAGGTAATAAGCTACTTTTTACGCCTACTTGGGTCCCGCAGTCGTCAACGTTGAGAATACCACCAATGAGCACCTCCTGATACCACCAGTGTACAAAATAAATTTCGAAAACTAGTAGCCCCGTCCATTTCTGTGAGTAACATTGGCCCATCTCCCCCACCAGAATGTCTGACCACCGACTACCTGGCTGTTGTCAAACGCCAAACGCCAGTTTACGGCCACAACATTTCGGCAGACTCGTTCGGTTGGCCTCCTAGCGGATACTTGATTCCTGGTATAATGCCAACCACTATTAGAACTATCGCTCGCAAACGACCAACGCCGGGAACGGGCATATAGGGCCTAATAGGCGTATTCCGGTGTGCCACACGGTGTACCGGGCCAAAAATGTGCCCAAACCGGTGGCCCGAATGTCACCTTGCGCAAGCGGTGAGAACCCATATCGTTTCAAGAAATGGTTCAGGATTTGTTCGATCAAGCACAATTTGACTGGTACGCATGCAGTACTGCTAAAATTGTTGGCCATTTCGTAACGATTCGTAGCGACTCACCGAGGCCATCCACTAGCAAAATCGGAGTCGGAGAATCCACTCATTTAAGCAAGATAGTAAATGTCACAAAATCAGACCAGAATTTTTTCATACAAATAAAGAGGAGTCCTAATTACAGTGAATTTTAAAAAATAAATTGCTTTAACGTTGTTATTTTAACGATTAATAAATATTCCTCTTCTAGAGCAAAAGATCGGTTTTGCTCAGTCTTTGATAAACAAGTACTACGTTGATGAAGATACCTACCAATTTAGCAGCAGAAAGCCCCTATGATAAAACCTCTATAGAGCAAGCATGCGATTCTTGCCGAAAAAGAAAGCTAAGGTGTTCCAAAGAGTCACCCAAGTGCTTCAAGTGCAGTGAGCACAATTGGTGCTGTTCGTATAGTCCCAAGACAGTGAGATCACCCTTGACTAGGGTACATTTGACGCAGGTGGAAAACAGGGTCAAGTCATTGGAGAACCTCATTACGTATTTGTTGCCCCAGGAGGTCAACTCGCGAGGAATAGACCAATTGCTCCACCAAAATACTTTCAAGGATGTGTTGCGACCATACAGAGACATGCTTCAGAACACCGGAACCCTGAAGGACGGGCCCAAAGGGTCGAGTGGGAAGCATGGAAGCACACCTAGTGTTGGTGCCGGCACGACCACACCTCCAACCTTCGAGACGGGCATGAACCAGCAGGGTCTTCTGAGTCCCCAAGGGGGGTCTCCTGGCAATCCCGAGCAACTGAGGCTTAACAGCAATACGTGCAACTCTTTGGCTCAGTCGCCGTCATATTCGATATTCTCGATGGACGACTCGACCTCCGATGCGTCCCTCGACAACTCCGAACACCACGATAACACCAAACACGATAATACTAAAATCAAACAAGAAATAATCGAAGGCTTCATACAAAACAGCAGTTCAGCAGACAACAAGAATGCCAATTCGCCCCGCGACAACTCCAGACTCCACGACCACAACAAACTTGACAATAATAAAATCAAACAAGAAATAATCGACGATTTCATTTTAAACAGCATTCCCACAGATAACAAGCGCAGTCAGTGTCAGTTCATAACCCCATCTGCTATCAAAAACAACTACTCTCCCTACCAATGCCAAGAGCCACAACAACCGCACCTCAAGAACATATCCAATTCAACCACATGTGCAACTTCACTCACATCACCATCGTCGCTACTCTCCCTCAACTCGTACTGCGGCAATGTAAACGACGAAGAGGAAATACCTGAGAAATCGTACCGTTCACCCACCAGGCTGTCCGCTAATAAAAGGTTCGAGGATCTCGATCTTTTGATCTCCTCCAACAGCATCAATGACTCCAATTACAACCTAATATTTGACGAAGTGATGGACGATTCGCCCATGATGAATGGATGAGGAATGATGTCCGGCTTGCATTTGGCTGGTGTAGTCGGACCCCTACGATTAATAATACTACAAGCTGTTCTATCTTTATGTGTCAATGATTTATTTTGCTTCTGTTTCTGTTTCTGTTTCTGTTTCTGTTTCTGTTTCTGTTTCTGTTTCTGTTTCTGTTTCTGTTTCTGTTTCTGTTTCTGTTTCTGTTTCTGTTTAGTCCTATATACGGTTTTATGTTATATACGATTGGTTAATAATATGTTTTTCTAAAAGGAAACTACTGGTGATTTACAATAGATGTAAATAATAGTCGTAAAACAGATATTTAAATTTAAATTGTCGTGTAACATACCAAGAATGTGGTTTTTATTTTCCGATATCGCTCCATTATCATTACAACTTTGTTTATCTACTATTACTCTTGCCAGTTACGTCAAGACTAAATACAAATAACGGGGAACATATATCATATATTTGTAAAGTTAAGATGAAATCGCAAACAATGAAGAACTTGATCTCTTTAAAAAAAAATATCACCAGGAGGATCAGGCAAACTCTTGAGGAAATCACAGAAAATTTAAGTCATCCACAGCAACACCCAGCACCAGCACCTATACCCATACCAGTAAGAAGTGGTAGAAATGCAAACAGATTAAGTAAACACTTTTTCCGATACTACAGCACGTCAGGTAACTTCGCTACATGTCATTATAAGTTCCAGGCATTCAAATTTTTGAATGCAAAGTATTCGAATGCGGGAAAATTGGGAAGAATAATTCAAAATAATTCGAACTGGATCAGATTCAATATTCAGAATTCCAATTTCAGCCAGCGCAGATCATTTAGAACGTTTCATAAATCCTTTCTTTATAATAACTTTTCACAGAGATACCAATCGCATTTTGGAAACAAGTTAACCAACACGAATTTTTTTAGGCATCCAAATGGCAGCTCGCCCATTAAGAACCTAAATCTCAACATCAGGGCGTTCATGAACGCAAAGAAGTTTGAT
Organism: Debaryomyces psychrophilus; assembly: GCA_900186205.1. Classification (NCBI taxonomy): domain Eukaryota; kingdom Fungi; phylum Ascomycota; class Pichiomycetes; order Serinales; family Debaryomycetaceae; genus Debaryomyces; species Debaryomyces psychrophilus. The sequence continues at coordinate 242,982 of FYBW01000013.1, read as the reverse complement.
ACTTCTGATAACGCGGTGTATAAGCAAGACTTGGTGTTGCACCAGAAACTCCAGGTCAAAAGCAACATACGTCTCAATGTCTCTTTGACGCCAAAGTTCTCTGAGATCACTTTGCTGATGGCAAGAACTGTTTCCTCTGCTGGATGTGAGGAAACATCGCATAATGCACACACGTGCACGGGATGCTATGTTGACTTCCCCATGAATAACAAATTTTCGATCCCATCGATGACTATCTTGAATAATGAAGTTCTCGATGAATTAATTCAAGATTTAAAGATCCTCGAATCCAAAATCACAGAATTGAAAGCAGATTTGCAAAACCTTTTAGAATTAGGAGAGTTGCCAATGAAATATTTGTATGATCAAAATATCATCAGAGTCTACTTTGCTAACTGCGATAAAGAAAGATTGGAAAGTTTGTTGAGGGAGAAAAATATCAAAAACGGTATAATCTATGAAGACACGGTTGAAGCATGTTCGTCAGGCTGCACAAATGTGTCCGAAAATGACATTTTGAGTTCGTATTATGGCTCATCATCATCAATCAATTCTTCTACAGAATACGACGACGACATCTTGTCAAATTCATCCCATCGTCCGTTATCGAACGACCATATCATCAGAATTGAGAGTGAAAATCAATCTCAAAACTCACAACAACAAGTTAGTTTTAATGATGAGGACATATGTTGGGTTTGATTTTATACCGTTTGAATTATATATACTGCACTTTTTTGTTAAGACTTTTTTTATTATGTTACGTTTAATGATCCAATTCATATTAGTTATTTAATTTATGCTCTGATATAATTATTGCTTGTATGGAAAAAATACAGTGTGATAATAGCGAATTCAAATTCCAAAGATAAATCCAATACATCTCCAGGATTAATAATAATTACGATACTACTAATCACTTGTGCTGGAATGCTTGTGAATATACAAATCGCACTTCCGAAGATGAAAATGAGTACTGTCCGGAAAGACAGTCTGAATCTGTTAAATCATTTATTTGAACCATTCGCGTATAATACTTTTCTATAACAATAACAAAGTCATGGGAAATATTTCAGTTGGTATAATTTTCTTTATGTTAATCTATCTATTTACAATGATTACAAAGTTCTTACTATAGACGTAAATACGAATATAGTCTTCATTTAGCTAGTACTTTATTTATATCGATTTCTAATTCTGTGCGAACTACAAACAGCGGAGATTTCGCTTTGATTTTTTCTTTGATTGTAAACAAAACTACGTAACTAATATCACTGATAACGATAATATATTAAAAAGTATCCGTAATGCCACCTTCGGATGATGAATTTCAAGATGCAGCTTCACATACATTTTCTACTACAAATGAACTAGATAATGGAAACGAAGCACCTGCTACTACAAATCAATCAACTAAAACTAAGAAAAAGAAGAAAAAGAACAAGAAGCAGCAACAGCAACAGCAACAGCAAAATGACACTGGTTCTGTGTCGTCTTTTACTGGTGATAGCTCTAATTATGAAGAAAAAAATGAAAGTAACGAACTTGTAAATAAGACTAAAGAGCTGAGCGATCTTACCAATAATGATGAACCTATAGATAAGCACGGTAACGATGACACTATAACTGAAGATACCACTGACATTAATAATCCAATTGCAAATAAAACAGAGGAGCTAAAAGTAACCTTGCCGAATCCAGTGAAAGTAGATACTTCAGAAACTTCGTTTGCTGAAATACCGCAAAACGAGATACCCCAAAGTAATGGTAACGGCAACAAATTTGGTAAACAGGGAAACGGAAAGCCCAGTTTACCAAGCAGAAAGTCAATTCTGGACTGTTTAAGGTTAGATCTGCCATCAGCTCAAATTTTCGAAGGCACAAGTGAATCATCCAACGATAAAATGAATACTATTTCTAACAGTTATAGAAAGGAAAGTAACAACTTCTTATTAGAATCGAAATTCAATCAATTAAATAGAGAATTCGAATCCAAAGATTTGAAGTTAAAGGAACTGATTAATTCTGGTACCGAAAATATAAAGAAAACTTTCAATGACATTAAAAATACTGTTGGCGGATTCAGTGATATGTTTGATTATCATATCGATTGGGAATTTTGGACAAGAATTGTGAACGACTACGAATCTGTTATTCAAAATGAGTCAGATGAGTTAAATATTCTCATCAATAACGGTATCCCAAAAGAGTTCAGGGGAATAATCTGGCAATTGATTGCAAAGTCTAAGAATTTCCAATTGGAAGAATTCTACTTTAACTTGAAGATTGAAAGTTCATTACATGAGAAGTCAATTAAAAGAGATTTGACAAGAACTAGTTTCTTTACAAATGTTGAACAAGTCAATAAAGGTGAAGAATTGTTCAATGTAATTAAAGCATACTCCTTGTTTGACCCCGACGTAGGCTATACACAAGGTATGATTTTCATTACAGTTCCGTTGATAATGAATATGAGTGAATCAGAATGTTTCTGTTTATTGGTGACATTAATGAAAGACTACAATTTGAGGTCTTTATTCTGCCCAGAAATGAAGGGATTACATTTATTATTATATGAATTCGATAGGTTATTGGAGATAAACTTACCTAATTTGTATAACCACTTGGTAAAACAGGGTATCAAGTCCTCGATGTATGCATCCCAGTGGTTTTTAACATTTTTTGCTTATAAATTTCCGTTGGATATAGTGTTAAGAATCTATGATATTCTCATTACTCAGGGCATTGAATCGATCTTGAAGTTTGCTGTTAACCTAATGATAAAGAACGAGTCAAATTTAACTGTGCTTAAGTTTGACAAACTTTTGGATTTCTTGAAAAACAACTTATTCAACGTCTACGTCAACGATGAATTTATCAGCGGCCATGGCACCACGAACAGTAGTCAAAATGACTCGTCGGGATCAGGTGTCTCTAGAAGGTTTTCATTGTTGGGTGGCCGAGGGGTCAGTGCCAGTGGCGCACGTTCCAAATCCCACAATTACTACAAACTAAACGAATTGGTGGACGACTCGATGCAAATTAACGTCATACCATTGGACTTAAGTAAATTTGAAGCTGAGTTTGAAAATATCTACCTAAACGAAAAGTCCAAGTCGACAGAAATAGAGAACTTGGGTATCGAGAATGGCAAGTTGAGACATGACATTAAGCTACTAGAAACGGACTTCTCGACCCTCAACAGAGACCACATAAATATCGTTCAGAAGATGGTCGACATAAAGGTGGCTCTCCCGGAAATCGTCAATGACAACGAAGACCTCCAAAGGTCTATTGCAGATTTGAAAGAGAAAATCAAAGACTTGGAATCGAAGATAAACGCAGCTTCTTCTGACAATAACAGTTCGGATTCAAGTCTAGCATTGCAAACACCGGGTTTACCTACCAGCATCGAAAGCAATATCCAAGAATTATTGGCCACAAATTCTCAGGAGACAGAGAGGTTTGCAAACTTAGAAGAAGAGTTCAGTAACTTGCAAATGGAAGATGCTAAATTGGCGACGGAGCTACAGAACGTTAAGCAATCGAAGTGGTTGTTCAGTAGGTGGAAATAGCCTGTTTATGAGATTACAATATATATACCACCCTTTATATACCACCCTTTATATACCACCGTTTAAATGCCATCACTCGTACTATGTACATACGTATTTGCATGTTGTAATGATTAAGGACTACCTAGATATTATAATAGTAGCGAACGTGATTGTGTAGGGCTATACCCCTAAATGTTTGTCGCGCGAATACCAAACTTTTGTCCCGGTTCTGGCGACAAATTTTCACTAGTATATAGTGAAAAAAAAAGTGAGCACGAATTTTATTGATTTTATTGTATACTATCAATAAACTAGAGCAAAAATGGGTAGAGGTCCAAAGAAGCACTTGAAGAGATTAGCAGCACCATCCCACTGGATGTTGGACAAATTGTCCGGTACTTACGCGCCAAGACCATCTGCTGGTCCTCACAAATTGAGAGAATCTTTACCATTAGTTATTTTCTTAAGAAACAGACTTAAGTATGCCTTAAACGGTAGAGAAGTCAAGGCCATTTTGATGCAAGAACACGTCAAGGTTGACGGTAAAGTCAGAACTGACGCTACTTTCCCAGCAGGTTTCATGGACGTTATCACTTTAGAAGCTACCAACGAACACTTCAGATTAATTTACGATGTCAAGGGTAGATTTACTGTCCACAGAATTACTGCTGAAGAAGCTTCTTACAAGTTAGCTAAGGTTAAGAAGGTCCAATTAGGTAAGAGAGGTGTTCCATACGTTGTTACCCACGACGGTAGAACCATCAGATACCCAGATCCATTGATCAGAGCCAACGACACCGTCAAGGTTGACTTAGCTACTGGTAAGATCACTGACTTTATCAAGTTCGACACTGGTAGATTAGTTATGGCTACCGGTGGTCGTAACATGGGTAGAATTGGTGTTATCACCCACAGAGAAAAGCACGAGGGTAGTTTCGATTTAGTCCACATCAAGGATTCTTTGGAAAACACTTTCGTTACCAGATTGACTAACGTCTTCATCGTTGGTACCGAAGCTGGTAAGCCACACGTTTCTTTACCAAGGGGTAAGGGTATTAAGTTATCTATCTCTGAAGAACGTGACAGAAGAAGAAACCAACAGCTTGTAAATTAAGTAATTTCATTTAGTAATGATAATAGTTTATAGCTTTTAGTTGCATTCAATGTAATATAATTTAAAATTCATCGTAGGCGACCTTAATGAGGTAATTTGTGAGTCTCACTTATCTCGTTTATATTAAAACAAATATGGGTAACAAATACAAATCAGATAGATATACATACACAATTATCAACATGAACGAACATATGAAGAGGAAGTATCAATTCAGTTCAATTGTATTGGTACTTGTTTTAGTAGTACTTTTATTTAAAATTCCTATACATTCATCAAAGAAAGAGAATAATTCGGATGCGTCATTGATAAGGAATATAGTATGGAATGACATAAACTTTATTCAAACCACTGATACACACGGGTGGTATTCGGGTCATCTTAACCAGAAACAGTATAATGCAAACTGGGGAGACTTTATATCTTTTACGAGTCATTTAAGGAAAATTGCCCATTCAAACAAGCAAGATTTATTGTTAATAGATACGGGAGATAGGCATGATGGAAATGGACTCTCAGATATCACGGTACCAAACGGTGCTAAATCAACGCCGATATTCATGAAGCAGGATTATGACCTCGTAACTATTGGAAACCATGAATTATATGTCTGGGAAAACTCACAACAAGAATATGAATCAGTCCGTGACCATTTCAAGTCGAATTATATCAGTACGAACGTTGAGTATAAACTAGAAAATGGATCGTTCGTGCCTATGGGTCAAAGATATAAATACTTCACGACGCCTATGCAAAACATTAGGATATTGTCGTTTGCATTTTTGTTTGACTTCACTAGATATAATTCTGGAACAAAAGTTGAGGCAATCTTGAAAGTCCTTGACGAAGACTGGTTCAAAGATATCTTGATATACCACCCAGCTGATGAGGTTGATTTAATCATAATATTTGGTCATATCCCTGTGAGTCATAATGATGAAGAATTATTCCAATTGCACCTGTTCTTGAGGAAGTATTATCCAAAGACCAAGATCCAATACTTCGGAGGGCATTCACATATAAGAGATTTTAGCATTTACGATGAACACCTGACGGGTTTACAGAGTGGAAGATTCTGTGAAACCGTAGGCTGGGTGAGCATTAATTTAAAGCTGATCAGTAATGATTTGAGAGGCATTGACAGAGTTAGAAATACATTTTCAAGATCATACATAGATTTCAATTTAAACTCATTCATGTATCATACAAACATTAATTCCATTGAAGAGTTTAATACAGAAGTTGGTTTAGGGGTTTCAAAACAAATCAATGATACACGTAAAGAATTAAACTTAGAAGCGATTATCGGTTATGTTAAGCATAATAATTATTTTATGGATTATGTTTCGTTAAAGAGTCCAAAAAGTATTTTCAAACTCTTAACCGATAGAGTTTTGCCTACATTGAGAGCTGAAAATCGCAATATGGCAACTTCAGATCAGAGAATAATTATAATAAATACAGGTTCCATAAGATATGATTTATACAAAGGACCATATACTTTAGATTCTCAATATATCATTTCTCCATTTGAAAATGACTGGGTGAAATTAACATTGCCTAAAAGTGTTGCTATAAAGGTGGCTCCAAAGTTGAATGAATGGCTGTATATTATACGGTCGAATAGTGATAATAAAATGGATAATAGAAAGTTGTTACCGGAACATCAATATTCTTACCTTATCAAAGATGATGCGAATTCCAAATGGTTTATGAAGGATTCCAAACAACAAGCTTTTGAATATTCAGTTTTCGGAAGGTTCAAAAAAATAGGTGAATTGAAATACAAGGATAAATTGACAAAGGGCTATGTGACTTATGACGACTTTGGGCATGATGGTGATGATACATTACATAAAGCGGTAGTAAACCATCCCGTTCCAAACGTTATACAATCTGAGGAATTGGTCGATTCTGACATCGATGTACCTGTCGATATTATCTTCTATAATTTCATAGCTCCTAATGTATTGTGGGCATTAAAGGAAATTGGATTCGATGGAGACATAAGTGATCAAATCGAATTTTATTCGAAACATTATTTGGGTTTACTATTAAACGAATATGTTAAGAATCATGATATATAGTTATTTACATATGATTGTACAAATGCATTCTCTATCTTAAATTAAATCTGAATCACACTATCATCAGGTTTGTATGTGAATCTATAGTTATAACTATTTATGGACTCGGTTTCAGGGTTGTTCAAAATTGACTCATCAACTATCAAATTCAAATCAAATCCAAACCATGATCCCCAGATTGGTCTTCCTTGAGCCGTGGAATTATTCATAGGATTTATCAAATCAGCTGTCTCGCCAAGTCTATTTTTACCACTTTCGTCGAATTTAACTTTACCACCAGCATTTATAACAAACGTTCCAGTTCCCGGTATTAAATGACAATCATAGCTATTCAACTGATGAAACGACAATGGCGATAACAACCATTTTTTTTGAAATTCCAATTTTGCATCACTGCTGGTGGGTATTAAAGGCTTTCCATTCATGATAATTGCACATTGTGGCTTGAGTTGTTGTACAAACTGCGTTGCATATGATTCAACATTTGGAAACTTTTGTGATGGTCCCTGGTATTGGATATCTAACGATGATAATAACTTCTTCAAGTATGGTTCTATCGGTTGTGCTGCTCACGAGTTAGTATCGATCATTAATTACCGTTTCCTCTAAAAATTCACTACATACTTGGATCTCGTTGCATATGCGACATTTTCTATCAGTTACAGGTTGGCGATGATACTGTTCTTGTCAATACTAGCAAATATAGCCTGAATGAAAGTGACTGTAAGATGAAAAAACTAGATCTGTGATGATGGTTATGTTGATCACGTGAATGGTATTTTGAAATATTTCCGGGCTCAGGCGCCAGCAAACAACTGCAAAAATATAAGAACAATGTCATATACGCTAGGTTTCTTTAGTTTAATTTCAAACTATATAAAAATTAGAATATGGGAGGTGACGATCATCATAAATTAAATGAGGCAAAGAACATTGCCACCAGTGTTGCCGGTGGTGTTGGAGGTGGTGCTATCGCTAACAAGTTAGGTTTAGGTCAAGCTGGTGGTATTGCAGGTTCGCTTGCAGGTTCAATTGGTGCTAACAAGGTCGAACATAAAGCCGAAGAAAAGAAGAATTAAGTATGTTACCAACACTATTATCGTGTATAGTATATAGTTGATCAATAATATTAGTACCAGATCTACAGTGTAAAAATAGTGAACGATATCTTTGATTCGTAAGGGTGCGGAACTAGCAGTTTTATCTTTCCGACATTAAAATCAATCATGGTAAAACCTCAACGATTTACTAAGGTTCCCTCGGCCTCTGCGAATAATACTAATCGTTCAAGTTACTATGTCATAGCGTCCCTTCACGTCTTTTCTACGCCTCTAGTACTGACATACAACCCTGCTCGATAATGTATTATATAATCATAAGCTCTCACTCCATGACCACTTTGATGGCTGTATTGCGAAACTTCCAAACACTATAATACGCAAGCAATCGATTGGATGACTTCATCAAATGTTTTACGTGCATATATCGGTACATAATAGAATCAGCATGTCCGAATGACATGCTCGTTGAACCTGATGGCAAGTTCGATGGTGTATGGATATATAAAACCAGAATAATTGAACTAACACAAATAACTCTACTCTACAAATATTCTACTGAAAAATTAAATTTCTTAATGCCCGAAGATAAATTAAACATGGCCAAAAATATCGATACTTCAATCGCTGGTTCGGTTGGTGGTGCCAAAGGAGCTGATAAATTACACATTGGTAACGGTGGTCACATAGCTACAAGTATTTCTGGAAATCTCGAAGCTAATGAGACTCTACACTATTTAGAAAACAGAGAAGAAATAGGTCCCCCCGATACTTCGGATTTTGTTAATACACGCTTCTACATACTTATATAGGACAAGATCAAATAAATCGTTATAAATGTTACTTTTAATGGCAGCTAGCTCTTCCAGGAACAGATACCTGCCAACGCTTGGTAGTCTCCAAATGGGGACATATCTGGCTCCAAATCAAATGCAAGATTGACGTGCGCCAGAACCAGCGTTTCGCAAGTTGGTTCGCGGAAAAACAGCCAGCGTCGCACACCCAATAGCTGGATTCGCCACAACAATGCTGGTACTAACATAGTATGGCTGGAGATCAGACTCTTTTAGTATAAAGCAACTCTGGATCAGGAAATTTGCTCTGATCTAGTGCGATGTTATAAATATGTTTGGTTCGTCCCTGGATCAGCTATTTTGTAGGCTTTTTTGATCAATTAAATTCTTCTCGCAGTCACTCATTAGTACTTTCTTTCATAAGTAGTTCATTTCTTCGTTCAATACTACTACATCACGACAATCGTTCATTCACAGGATATTTCATTCGTTTGTATCTAATCCACCTACAATCGTTAATTTATAATAACTTCAAATCAATTTAATAGAGGTTATTAACTTCCGCACAAATTTCAAATCAAAAGGAAAAAAAAATACTCGTTGTTTAGGCGACAGGATCATAAGTCTAAATCCTATCGTTATTTACATTATATCTATTTCGGATATTTGCAACCATTTCACATATACACTATTATATGAATAAATCGTTTATTTTCAACGAAGTTTAATTACCTATTCACATCTATTAACAAATATAATGAGTGTATTGAATACCACTAACATGTTTAATAATCAGCTTAATTCATTTAATTCAGGACATATGACGTCCCGTACTTACAATGATTTATCAAGTAAATTAAAGGCCAATTTCTCATCCAACAAATTACTGCAACCATTGCAACATTATTCAGGAAATGATGGACGTTCTATTAAGAAGAGATCATATAGTGATTTATTAAGGGAGAGTTCCGGATTCGATGGCAGGGGCAGTTTTAAGAATCAGGAAAGTAAGAGATCGAGAACCGCACCACCATCACCACCGTCGCAGCCATACGACACCAAGTTTCAAACCACTGGGCTTCCCAAACTCAAGTTCAAGAGTATCAAAACAAACGGGAACATGAGATCTAGATCGTTGTCACCAAGTAAGAAATTCGACAATTGTTTGTCACCGTCCAACTCACCTAACTTGCCCAATACACCACCTCAATCATCACCGTCCAAGAAACCTACATTGCCAAGTATTTCCACAGTATTGAAATCAACCCCAGTAACTTCGAAATCCCCTATTAGGTTGAAGCCTATAACACCAACCGTTTCGTTGGACTATTTTGACACCTACAAACCAAACGATGAAAACTGGAGATATGGCTTATTAGACACCATAAATAAAGGCCCTAATCAGTTCGATATTAATCAATACCAATATCTTAATAAGCACAAACTCAATAATACTTTGCCTGTTTCATCATCTGCTTTAATCAAGGAGAGACCGAGCTTCAATTCAAACATAAGCTCCAAGATAGTAAAGAACTCCAGTCCAAGAGTCAGCGCGTTTGACAAATTAAACTACCCACCGTGCATTCAAGAGAAAGTGCATTCAGAGAGAAAAATTAATTTCCCTTATGAATCGAATTATACCTACTTGAATAAAACCTACTTAAATGATGTTGAAAAATATCCTGAATATCTCGAATTAGCACATTCGTTGATTCAATTGTCTAAACCGCAATCTAATACACCAGTTGTTTCCCATTGCCGGCCTGTGACTCCAGTGAGCACTAATAATAATCCAGCCAATAACACGATGTTGGAGCCCGCCTATCAACAAAATATACCGCAACCTATATATCCTCCAATATCGACTCCTCCATCTTCGACTCGTCTACCAAATGTTCAACCAAATCCTCAATATAATTCATTTTTAAGTATAATATCAGAAGGCCCTACAACACCTCCAGCCGAGAATGACAATAAAACCAAATTTATTCCTGTAACACCACCTTCATCAAAATCCAAATCGAGATCAGAATTGTTAAAATCGTCACCAAGACTACAACAGCATCATGCTCCTCGTGTCTGTATTTCATGTGGATCTGATCAATCTCCATGTTGGAGACCGTCTTGGTCTATTAAGGAAGGACAATTATGCAATTCATGTGGTTTAAGATATAAAAAGACCTCTGCTAGGTGTCTTAATGATGACTGTAAGAAAATACCAGCAAAAGGTGAATGGTCCTTAATGCAAAGTAAGGGAAAATCCGTATTTGAAGACGGCTTAGAAGGCCACAGCTGCCTAGATTGTGGTTGGAGGGTTGAAGTTAAAAAATAGCTTCGCATTGCATTCATCATGTTTCGTAAACAATGAAACCATATTTTTATTGTATTGCATTTATTTATTTTTCGAAGCTTTTATTCAATTCTTGTTAATATATTTACATAATGTTTAGTGCTAAATTTTCTCAATAATATCACGAGTATTAACTTTATAATAATGTAATTATAACGATATTTTTTACAATAGTAATCTTATAATTTGCTAATGTCTCTAAGAATAAAAAAATCCAAAAGAATTAATGTGTTGGCGAGTTTTGCAACTTCTCGATAATATATCGGAACTCTGAAAAGCGTAAAACGATAGAAAATTAAAAAGCTCCGTACACACCGTTATAAACCATTCTTCAGATTCTATTATGAGGTCAATAAGGCTTAGTTTTTTCTTGTTATTGATCTATATACATACATTCGAGTTTTCGAGACATGTCACGATTCTTGAAAAAGAGAAAGATACAGATACTTTTTGATATTGAAGTCTATGCACGATGAAATAAATTGAATCTTCAGTACTCTATTTCTTCCTGAGACAACACGACAAACGATACGGAATTCGATGGTCATCTCTGACCTCAACAAAATCGTTCACTTAACATAACTTCTTTCAAAAATCTTTTGATTGTGTAGTCTCATATATGTGGTGAACTTAGACATTAAAGCTTAACTGATTTACATAAAATTACAAAAATTACAAAATTATGATAATGCTACGAATTTGCAACTTTTCAATAATTTCATATTGCAGCATGAAAATATAAAATAATAGATATATGACATAAATACTATTCAAAGTGGTAAAATATCCCTAATAATTGTAATATTTAGCTCCAAAGAGTACATGCTCTAATAAGAATCCAGGTGTCTATGATCCTTTAGAAACATTTTTTAGTTTTCAAATTGATATAGATTTCTTTTTTCAGGGTTTTCGGCCATGTAATGAATGTTTTAGGAAAAAAAGATACGAACACTACTTTGATGTTAAAGAATATTCACACGTTGAAACAGAAGAAATAAGAAAAGTTGAATATTTGAATAAACAAAATATGAAAAAAAAAAACGCAAACCAAAATTAGATTTCACCTATCTATTGTCACCCAGTATATTGAATCTATCTGGCAAGACATGAAAGAATTAAGCAACTACCGTGAATAATCGAATCTTCAGTACCCGAATGTCTCGCATGAGACAATACAAGAAAGACGGGATGATACACAACCTCGAAAGGTCATAAGATACAATTTTGCGAGGTATTATGATAAGCTATATATAGAAAATACATTAGGTCTATACGACTTGCCTCCTCATATTGACTGCAAATGCCAGTTGTTACATGAACTAGATATTATCAAAATAAAGATTGCAAGGGAGCTCTCACTGGCACCTCCCGTGTTCTCCCAGATTCATCCATTTGATGACAATCTAATTTAATTTCTCAATGGTCACATTGGGCGGGGGTCATATAAAAGACCAATTAACCGATCTAAAATTGATAGACATGATATGAACCAGTGCTATGCCCAAAAAGAGATTTTTAATATGCCGTTGGAGCTTGAGCGAAGGTTATGGATATACAGGATTGCATGCTACAGAAGATGGTGTCTGTCATTCTTCATAAACAACGACAACGTGTCAACAAACAACAAGACAATAGGTTCTAGTGAGTCAGAATACATCTACCAGAACGCAATCTGTCCTGTTGAATAAATCGAAAATCCAATGTCCCTCTTTAACCTAAATAAGGTCGTACATTTACCATAATATATATGAATTCTAGAAACTTCTCAAATCAAATTGCATTTTGAGTGTATTGATAACAGAATATAGTTCGCTTGTTCATTATTCATCATATTCTTATATATTGAAAAGCAGTTATGTCTGATAAAATTTCTGTAACTATCAAGTCTTCAGGTGACACTAAATATGAAGTTAGTGTAGCACCAACCATAACCGTCTTAGAATTAAAGAATGAAATTGCTGAGAAATCATCCGTTCCAGCAGATCGTCAAAGATTGATCTACTCAGGAAAGGTTTTGAAAGACACGGAGACAGTTGCGTCTTACAAGGTGCAAACCAGACATACTATTCATCTAGTGAAAAGTGCAGGTCCAAAACCAACTAATACAAATAACAGTGGTGACGCCTCCACAAATACCACAAGAAACGAAAGCAATGAATCAAGTGGCAATAACAGTGGTGTTCCATCAAATATCGCGGCAGGGCAAGGTTCGTTCAATCCGTTGGCTGATTTGACAGGAGCTCGTTATGCTGGATATACCCAATTGCCATCAGCATCAATGTTTGGCCCAGATGGAGGCATGAATTCCGGCATGCCAGACCCAGAACAGATGTCAGAAATGATGTCGAATCCAATGTTCCAAGAAAGCATGAATTCAATGTTATCAAATCCTCAAATGCTAGATTACATGATAAATCAATCTCCGCAATTAAGAGCTATGGGTCCACAAGCAAGAGAAATGTTACAAAGCCCATTATTCAGACAAATGATGTCTAACCCTGAGATGATGAGATCCATGATGCAAATGGGTAGAGGTGGAGCCGGTGGAATCCCAGGGTTTGGCGGACAAGAAGGTGCAGGTGCTTTCCCAGCGCCAGGTGCCAACCCTACTGTCGATTCTAATGACAATACAAACTCTAATACAGACACTGGTCCCTCTAACGAAAACCCCAACTCAAACGCACCGGCCAATCCTTTCGCGTCCATGTTTCCAGGGGGGATGCCTCCGATTGATCCTATGTCTTTTCTTGGTGGTGCTGGTGGTGCAGGTGGTGCAGGTGGTGCAGGCCAATCGGCCCCTCAAGACAGCCGTCCACCTGAAGAAAGATACGAAGAACAATTAAGACAATTGAACGATATGGGATTTTTTGACTTTGATAGAAATGTTGCAGCGTTGAGAAGAAGTGGAGGTAGTGTCCAGGGTGCTGTTGAATATCTCTTGTCTAGTGTTTAGATTAACTACTACTAGTTAAGAGTTCATTTTTAGATAGGTTATCGGTTTTGTGTAATTTTAGTTTCTATGTGCAATCGTTATTCATAAGTAACTAAAGCATGATTTAATAGTATGTATAAACGTAGTAATATTTAACTTATATTGAATATAGTACTCCGTATTGGTTTATTCGAGAATGGACAGCGAAGATAAGGCTGTTAATATCAAAAGGGAGGAAAATAATAATTTGACAACGAATTCAGCGCTGGATGATGAGCAGAATAAACAAGAAGAGATGGAGGAAACAAAAGAAGACGTAATACGACTGTCCAACATCGAACACGACAAAAAACAAAATGTCCAAGCGGATATTAAAGTAGATTTGGACGATCAGTTGTGCAATAGTAAAGCTGAAACTAGTAATAACAAAACTAGTAATAACAAAACTAGTAATCAAAATGAAAACGATTTGCTAAGCGCCGACCATGATGTTGAAAACACGAACAGTAATGAACATAGGAATGAAGCCTCAGTTGATGAACTGGATAAAAATAATGGAGAAACCTATGTAAATAAACTTGTGTTTGAATTGCCAGACTTGGAAGTACCAATTTCGGAGAGAAGATTATCACCAGAAACTATCGATTTATTAAACAAACCAGTAGACAATAAGTTGAATATGTCGGGAATAGATTTTCAATTCTCGAAGGTAATTGGAGTAATATTAAAATCTAAAGGATTAGAGTATTCTGAGGACTTTCTTGTACAAATGAATGATTTGAGTATCATTTATTTTCATGATATAATAGAAACATTAAGGAAGTTCACTGAAATACAGAGAAGAAAAAGGCCGTCGATAAGTGATGTGGAATTATTGATGAGAATGAAGGGTATAAAACCAGCAGGATTGTACAAAGAATTCGTTAAAACTAAAGAAATTGAGAAGAAATATAAAAAAGAGATTGATGTAATAGACAAGCAAACTAAAGAATTGATAAACAAATTGAATGAAAAAGAGAATCTTGACGAAAATGATCCGTCATTGCCATTCTTTACGAATGAGCAATATGAGATTACAGAATTAATTCCGAAGCAATCTTCCAAACCTATCTATATCCCTTCGTTCTTGCCCGATCTTCCTCCTGATTATACATACCAAAAGACTCCGAAGTACATGGATATGATTACAGATTTAAAACAGTTAAGATTAAAATTAGTAGAGGAATCCAGATTGACAGAAAAGTCCTTATACAATTTAATTGATGATGATGAAAAGAAATGGAAAGAAGACTTCGAGACTCAAATTAGAGTTTCCTTACTGGAAGTTGACGATGATGTGAATAGTGGGAATGAGGATAGTATAATGAGTGAGGCTGATCAGATGAATCGTACAGATGTAGAAACACCAGTACCTGATCACGGCCATGTGTTAGACAAGCAAGAAACAAAACTATCGCAAATCAAAATGGATGCAATGGACGGCGCTGACGGCAACGCAGAATCAATGAAAGAATCGCTACAAAAACCTAGTATTGAAAATCAATCTATACAGACCGTTACAGAGAAGTCTAAGCAACAAACTGACGTGAAAGCGTTTGACGTCGTAACGTATTCCAAGAAAAGACGTGAAATACAACATAAGAAAGAACTTGAAATAGATCATAAAAGACATCAAAGAGAGTCGAATATTTTTTTCAAAGCAGAAAAGTATTTTTCTCCTTATGGGACGCTTCCAGTAACACATGAAATTGATATGTACTTTGCAAACATAGTTCAAGATGAATTTAAGTCAGTTATTAGATCCGTGAGGACGTCTGAGAAGAAAAAGAAAAGAAAAGTTGAAAATATTTTACGGGAGAAAGCCCAACAAGAACAGGAAAAAGAAAAAGAGAGGGAGAAGATGGGCTTGGGATTTAGCTTTGGTCCAATTAACCACATGCTGGACGATGATAATGATGACAGCGATAAGGATGAAGATTTGGGGTTCCCTACTTTTGACTTTGGAGATAGCAATCAGCCACAAAATAACCAAGATGCTGCGCCAAGTATAGAAAATAACGGCTACACCGACGAGAATGAAACAAACATAGTATCAATTACAGAGACAAATGAAAATAGCTCTACTCCTGCCAATGCTGGCCAAGAAATGGATTCTGATTCCTTTGAAGCAGAATTGGAAGAAGCTATCCAAGCAGATTCTGCACCTAAAAAAACACTTCTCGAGAATTCCATGAACGTACCTGATAATATTCTCTCAGATTTCAGCGACGATGAAGTTGAGCTTGAGGATGTATAATAGATATAACCCAGTATAAATTAGACGTTCTTTATCTGTTGTCGTAAATTTCGTAGATACCGCGGTAATTGTCATGTGACCAAAGACGTAGTTAAACTCATCGAGATATGTAGAATTCAACAACTGCCAACTAGAGAGATATCCTAATTAAATCAATCTGTATTAAGAGTGTACATATTAATTCTTCATATCATCCGATAGGAAATTCAATTATTACTATAAAAAACAATGTCAGAATTGACTTCAATTACATTGCCACAGTCAGTTCCATTCCCAGTGACGGTATCGTCTATTTTATGTAAACAGGGAGATAACGTACCAAAGCACCAAACATTATTCAAGTACAAATATTGGGATTATCAAGATGACCCGAATTCGAAAGAAGCAATACCACCCAAGATTAGAGTGGAGAGTATTGGAACTTATGAAAGCCCAATTGAGGGGGAAGTAAAAAAGATCAATGTCTCAGTGAGCGATGAAATTGCACACAGTGGCGTTGAATTATGTTTTATTAAAGAACCTTGTGCTCACGCGGTACAATATGGAGGTTTATGTGCATTATGCGGTAAAGCTGTAGAAGATGAGAAAGACTATTCTGGATACAATTACGAAGATAGAGCAACAATTTCCATGTCTCACGATAATACTGGGTTGAAAATAAGTCTTGATGAAGCAACAAAAATTGAGCATACTACAACGGATAGATTAAGCAATGAGAAAAAGTTGATCTTAGTTGTTGATTTGGACCAAACGGTTATTCATGCGACTGTTGACCCAACGGTTGGGGAATGGCAACTGGACCCATCCAATCCAAACTATCCTGCTGTAAAAGATGTCAGACGCTTTTGTTTAGAGGAGGATCCAATTGCTCCTCTGGGGTGGACGGGGCCAAAATTTCCTCCTACTAAATGTTGGTATTATGTTAAGTTAAGACCCGGACTAGGGGAGTTTTTACGACTGGCATCAGATCTTTATGAAATGCATATATATACGATGGCAACTCGGAATTATGCATTGGCCATTGCAAAAATTATCGATCCAGAAGGTGTGTATTTTGGCGATAGAATTTTGAGTCGTGATGAAAGTGGATCTTTAACCCATAAGAATTTAAAGAGACTTTTTCCTGTGGATCAATCTATGGTTGTTATCATTGATGATAGGGGTGATGTGTGGCAATGGGAAAGCAATTTAATCAAGGTTGTTCCCTACGACTTCTTTGTGGGGATTGGTGATATTAATTCGAGTTTCTTACCTAAAAAATTCGGTCAATTAACAGGCCCTACAAAGAAAAGAAAGTCAATTGCAAAGTTAGAAGCTCTTGAAAGCGAAATGAATTCGACTGATGAAGAGGAATCTGTATCTAGCAAAAAAGACAAAGAGGCTAACAAAGAGGAGGAAAATGGAGAGACACAAGAGAACGATCGGGACGAATCTCCATCTTCATCACCTGTTGATAGAATATTAGAAATGGGAGGTGGAGAAGATAATTCCACTTTACTTATGGAACAGTCTATAAGTAGAAATATGTCCTTGGAACAGCAACAACATGACAGACCTTTAGCAAAGTTGCAACATGACTTGGATAAAATCCATGAGCATGATTCTCATTCCTCACCAGGCTCAAGCTCATCAGAAGAAAGCGATGGTGAGAAAAAAGAAGATGAAGATGAAGAGGATGAGAATTTATTGTATGATGATGATAATGAATTGTATTCCTTGAACAAGGCTCTAATTAGAATCCATTCAGAATATTACAAAATATTAGCAGCAAATAAAGTGAAACATCCACATATCAAACCAGACTTGACAAACATCATTCCAACATTGAAGAGTAAGTGTCTCGAAGGTATCACAATTCTATTTTCTGGAATTTTGCCTTTGGGTATTAATTTAGATACGGCCGATATTGTCATTTGGTGTAAGCAATTCGGTGTCAGGGTTGTGAACGAAGTCTATCCAGAGGTAACGCATGTTGTTTGTAGGGATCCAAATGCTAATTCATTTAAATCCGGTCCAACATTTAAAGTTAGAGTTGCAAAGAAATTAGTACCAGGCGTAAATATCGTGAATCCTGACTGGCTATTTGCTTGTCTTAGTGCATGGACTAAGGCAGATGAGGCAGATTACTTAATAGAAAGTAACGATGAAGATTGGTTCGTAGAGGATAAAGATCTTAAGAAATACCAAAAGAGTTTAGAAACACAAAAGCAAAAGCAAAAGCAGCGCAATTCAATAACAAACAGACCAAGGTTTGATTCTGTTGGTTCTGTCGAAGAGTACGATTTGGACGATGCGAACCAAGAAGTTGACGATTTCTTAGCAGGAATAAGTGAAGATGACAACTCAGAAAAGAATGGCGGCGAAAACAATAACGATGACGACGATACAGAAAATAGGAATGCTGAAGTAGGAAAGCAATTCGATTCTTTTATTAAAGACGCATATAAATCTAGTAATAAGCGAAGCCTTGAAATCGATAATGACATACCCTGCGACAAAGAAGCTTCATCTAAAAAACAGAAGACACAACAACAAGAACAACCCGAGAGCGAGGTAGACTTGGAAGAACTTGAAAAAGAACTATTAGATGGTTTCGATGACATGGAAGACTCCAACATCTGAAGAACCTCGCATTGTATGTTTTCAATTCTGTACTATATATATTTTAAGCAATTCTACGGTAATTATGCTCAATTGTAGTCGCTTTGTCTTCTTTACACTATTTTTTTCTATCGTGACCTATTTATTTACATTATAAGTCAATTGAATTCCTAAGGTCATCACAATAAATAAATATCGGCTTAAATCATCTCTGGTCCAAACCTTTTGTAGTTCCAGAACCACGTTTACCATGTGATCATATGCTCGCCGCATACGCGAATCATTGAGCCAGCATTCTTTCACAGCCGTAGCCAGCCAGTATTCTTTCACAGCCGTAGCCAGTCAGTATTCTTTCGCAAGCCATAGCCAGCCAGTATTCTTGATCTGATCCAGCCGATGTGTAGATGACTAGCATTATTTATCAACTTAAATACAGTACATGTATAATTGTGATTGGTTAAGAAAACAAAATACTGGGCGTCATCATTCGCGCTATATTTAGAAGCATTTCACTTGAAAATTGATTTATCAAGAAAAAGAAAAAAAGACAAAAAGACAAAGACAAAAAGAGTATAAATTAGTTTGTAAATAAAGTATCATTATATCTACGTTGAATAGAACCGTTAATTAAGTTGAAATATGTTCAGAATCTTTAGGTCGATAATAATTATACTTTCCATCGCGACAACCATATTATCGATATTTGCATTAGTTGGATCATACAAGAATGAATCTTATTTGACAAAGATATATTTATTGGATTTCCACCTTACTAATTTAGACGTATCAAAGCTCATAGACGTTGGTAAATTTTCGAAAAGAGATGATTTTCCTTTGCCAGACACTACAGAGAAGAGAGACGTTGCTAGTGCTATAGCAGGTGCCGAATCATCAATTAGCAGTATTATTAGTTCAATAACTTACAAAGATATGGGGTTGGCAGAGGTATATTCAATCAGCTTGTGGGGTTATTGTAAAGGGGAAGTTAGTGGTAGCTCTAAGACGGAGAAGGGATTTGATAACTCGAATATTAAGTTTACATGGTGTTCTGATCCTAAACCAGGGTACTACTTCGACCCATTAGAGATTATCAAGCACGAATTGAAGAATTCTATTGACGATAAAGTTACTGGTGCGACCGACAATAACAAAATTTCGTCTGAAGTGAAGGCGGCATTGCAGAATATAGTTGACAACGTCTCGTATGAGAACTTAAACTTGCCTGGTAACTTGAAAGATCTGCTTACGCTCTTGAATAATTTGACAAAAGCCGCTTTTGCGTTGATTTTAATTATGGCTGTTTTGTCAGTCGTGGGCATGTTTGTTCAGCTTTTAGGCTGTTGTGTGAATCCAAGTAATTGTTGTCTTTCATGCATAAACTTTTTCTTCCAAACTTTAATTTTCCTTGTTGGTATTATAGGAGCAGGGTTGGCCACTGGTGCTTATCTATTTGTGAGGAAACAAATCAATGATAATACTGGAGACCTCGGTATTAAATCTTTCTTATCAATTGCATTTTACGCATTGATATGGTCGGCTGTGGTCGCGGCATTGTTAGTGCTCATTTTCTCTATAATTGGTCATTGCTGTGGCTGTTTGTCTAACAATAGAAAGAAGTACAAACAACTTGAAGGCCCAGCTATACCTGAAAAAGATGGATACGAAATGGGATATAATCATCACCAAAATTTTTAGGAAGTGATTTGCTCTAAACCAATTAAAAGTTTCCAAAATTCTGCTCTTCCAACTCTTCTAATGTCCGTTACTCATGCATTTATACATGAACATAGTTCATTTCAGTCTCTGATTAAATCAAATATATGCTTCATGATACTTTATGTTTTGTAAATAGTGCGGTACTCAAAATTGTGCAGACTCTCATCTCATATAAACAAGCTACAAACTTAATTGTATGGTGAAATCTGTAATATAATACATAAATATACCATGATTTGTTCAAGTACGTAAAGAATAAAATATATAGTAGCGAATTATAGAAGAACTGAATACTAACTTATATTAAGTTTCGGGTGAAACGCCGAAAGAACCAGTTATTTCACCAAAGAGTGGGTCGATCTTTGAAAGAAACCTTATCGAGAATTATATATCAACTAGTGGTAAAGATCCAATTAATGACGAAGACTTGAAAATAGAAGAGTTAATATCAATCACCACTACTAATTCTGCTATTGTACCGCCAAAGCCGCCAAGTTTTAATTCATTACCCTCGTTATTGTCAACGTTTCAGAACGAGTGGGATTCTCTAGCATTGGAAGTGTTTGCATTAAGAAAGCAGTTACATAAAGCTAGAGAAGAACTAAGTACAGCTTTATACCACCATGATGCAGCTGTCAGAGTAGCAGCGAAAGCTATTAAAGAAAGAGATGAAGCCAGACACGCATTACAACAATTAGCGGTATCGATTGGCAAGGACGAAACTATGACTGATGTGAAACAGGAAACTACGACAAATGGTGAGGCAAAGACGTCAGTTCATATACCAGTAGAACTAATTAATCAGGCTCGTGATGAGTTGTTCCAATTGCATAAATCCCAGAAACCCACATTGCCAATTACACCAGAACTGAATATATGGATAGAATTCATTATGAATCATGCACAACCTTTCAAAAAGACTGAAAACACATTCTTGAATGCGTCTGAAAAGATTCTTTTAGTTGGATCGTCTACAGGATCAGTTGCAATTTATGATTTTAATAATCCTGGGAAGAACAATATTACGAAAATCACTCACAAGGGTTCTGTGACAGCTTTAAACCAAGTAATGTATAAAGATGAACAGACACCTATACTTGCGTATAAAGAAAAGTTACTTGTTACGAATAACAAGAGCACATTTGATCATGACCATAAAGGCGATATCTTTCAAATAGTTGCACATCCCACTTTAACAAATCTTTTCGTTTTATTCTCTCGCGACGGAACATGGTCTTTAAACGACCTTGAAAATATGACTGTTTTATTCCGATCTCTGCAACCACAAAACTATACTTGTGGTAATATTCATGTTGACGGTGCTTTATTAGGCACAGGTACTGAAAATGGAGAAGTGATAATTTACAATTTAACTACAGGACAATCCGTATCTAATATTAAAGCAAAATACGTAAACATTAAGAAGCTCTTATTTGCATTGAATGGTTATTGGTTGTTGGTTTCTTCTACAGACAACGAGAACGCAAGCTCATTGGATATAATCGATTTACGAAAAAACGCTACTATTCATTCAATTGAATTCTCAACCGAGTTAGTTGATTTTGCCATTGACCCTTCCTCATCCATAATCATTACATATGATTCAACCAATAAATTGAGCTTACATAGATTTATTAAGAAAGGTAAGAAATGGTGTGATAATTTTAGCGAAAAAACCATAGAGGAGTCCAACTCTGCGTTGAAATGTTTAGATATTTTGAACACAGCGGACGATGAAGAGTTCAAGAATTCTGGAGAGATAAAAATTGCAGCAGTAACGCAAAATTCTTCGATATTAGAATTCCAATTAGCTTATTCTTGATGTCGATGTGATTATCCGAATTGGATTTTTTTTCTGTTGTACAGTACATATAGTTATTTAAAAGTGACATAATTTTGATAAAAATGAGTATATATTCTAAACCTGCACAAATTTCTAAATTTGATCTCGTCATCTTTTACCCTTTAGAAAGCATAATTGATATTAGTATGACGAACTATTCAGAGAAACAAGTAAACGCATTGGACAGATTAGTAAAGCAATGGGTTTCATTTGATATCAATCCTGATTCAAGGGAAGAGATAATCCAATTACACTTGCAAGATAATTATACACAATTGGATGAAAAACTCTCTAAAAGAATTGCTTTTGGTACTGCAGGTTTGAGGTCCTCAATGACTTCTGGTTTTGCGCATATGAATGATGTTACTATACTCCAAACATCTCAAGGTTTAATTAAATATTTGATGGAGAATGGTGACGGAAAAAAGGATTTGTCAATTGTTGTTGGATATGACCATAGGTATCACTCTCAAAGATTTGCAGAAATTACAGCCAGTGTAGCCTTAACACAGGGTTTTAGAGTCTATTATTTAGGTACAACTACATATTTATCACATGAATCGATTGAACTTTCTGAAACTAACGTTAAGGAATCCGAAGAGACTGATAGAGGCTACGTACATACCCCATTAGTGCCATTTGCGATTGATTATTTTAAGGCATCTGCCGGTGTTATGGTTACTGCTTCCCATAATCCAGCACAAGATAATGGGTATAAAGTTTATTATGGAAATGGTTGTCAAATTATACCTCCTAATGATACAGGGATAGCCAGATCAATTGAAAGAAATTTGGATCCTTGGCTTGATCAACACGTTTGGGATGTTGCAGGGAACTTTAAGGATAATTCACAGAAATCATTATTTGGGGTTAAGGAAGAAGTGACTAAAAAATACGTTGAATCCGTTAACAATCTTTTAATCCAAAGCCATAAATTGAGTTATGATTTTACCTACACGCCAATGCATGGTGTAGGAAAGGAAGTATTCGATAAGATTATAACGTTATTCGAAAACTCTCAAACAACTGTCAATACTGTTGCAGAACAAGAGAAACCGGATCCTGAGTTTCCAACAGTGAAGTTTCCGAATCCAGAAGAAAAAGGTGCCTTGGACTTGGCCATTAAAATGGCAAATCAGTTAAACCACAAATTGGTTATTGCTAATGATCCTGATGCTGATAGATTTAGTGTTGCCATCAGATCACATGAAACTAATGAATGGGTTCAGCTAACTGGAAATGAAATTGGATTTTTGTTTGCAATGTATGTAATTGAGGAACTTACGCCATATGAGAAGCTCGGTGAAACGTACCTAGTTAATTCTACCGTTTCATCCCAGGTGCTAGCATCAATGGCGCAATACCACGGTTTCAGCTTTATTGACACTTTAACGGGCTTCAAATGGATTGGGAATAAAGCGATTGACTTAAAAAATGAGGGCTTCGATGTCCCTTTTGGTTATGAGGAGGCGATTGGTTTTATGTTTGGCGTGGTTAATGATAAAGATGGAATTTCTGCATTAGTTATTTGGTTGCAGTTGTACGAGGCTTGGTTTGCGAACAATAATAAATACGATCCTTTAGATAAGTTAAAAGAGGGCTACGAGAGATATGGCTGGCATAAGGAAACAAATGGATACTATAAGTTGATAGACATGTCTATGACACTGAGGATTTTCGAAGACACTATTCGCAAATCTTATGAGGGTAAGGCGTATCCAGAAAACGTGGGACTGTCCTTCGATGTTGAATCTTGGAGAGACTTGACTATAGGATATGATTCCCAGACTTCTGACCATGAGCCAATATTACCGACTGATCCCACTTCACAGATGATCACTGCTACATTGAAGCCAAGAGATGCAAAATCAGATAATGAGTTGGTGCGATTTACGTGTCGTGGTTCAGGTACTGAGCGCAAATTGAAAGTCTATATTGAAGGAAAATCTGATGTTGGTGAAGAAAGGGCGTCTATGCTTGCTAAGCTCTGTTGGGATACCTTAAGACGGGAGTGGTTCAAGCCCAAGGAAAATGGATTGCAAGAAGTTGTATAGATACTACATATAGAATTGAAAGAACACGTGCGGAAATTTTTAGTTTACGTATACTCGCAAAAAACGACGACTATTCGAAATGTACTTAGATCGCAAGCATTACTTCATTTATCATTCAATAGCATATTTTACCGGAAGTTATACCATTAGACATTCAAAAATAATAATTTTGGGAGATGGTGTTAGACGACTACGGCAAAAAAACTGATCTTCCAATGTATGTGCTTACGCGAAGTGAATTTCTTTGAACATGTGTACTAACAATTATTTATAGACATAACAAGTTTAACCCGAGAAGATCTAATCCACAGTCATTATACAAGAAGATAACAATTGGAGTTGCTTCTGTAATATTAATATGGATACTATTCTTCCAATCGAATTCAGTGGGTAAAACTGTGTTTCAAAATCAGGTAAATAGTAATACTGACCCTGACGAAGAATACGAATTGTATCATGCTACGAAAGAAGGAATTGAAAAGCAGGACATATCGAATTTAGAAAATATGAAAAGCGCAGAGGAGATTTATAAGGAAACAGTTAACTATTATGATCTTGATGATTTTAAAGGGTCAGCAGATGGCTTGTCACAGGGGGATGTGGTATTATTTTTGATGCCATTAAGGAATGCTGAAAGTGTACTACCGATGGCTTTCCATAACTTGATGAATTTGACGTATGACCATTCATTGATCGATATAGCATTTTTGGTTTCGGATTGTTCACCAGATGATCACACCTTGGAGACCGTTTTCCAATATTCCGTGGCGTTACAAAATGGTACCCTATTAAACCAATTTCAACTAGAAGAACTCCAGAGACACGCTAATGTTATTAAGGGATCATCGGATTTATACCAATTATACATGGACCAGGATTATATGAATAATATTAAAAAGTCCTACGATCCAGAATTATTCCATGAAAATTATCATAAGCCTTTCCGGTCAATATCCATCTTTAGGAAAGATTTTGGACAAGTCATAGGACAAGGCTTCAGTGATAGACACGCAGTTAAAGTTCAAGGAATACGTCGTAAATTAATGGGCCGTGCCAGAAATTGGTTAACCTCAAACGCATTGAAGCCTTACCACTCGTGGGTTTACTGGAGAGACGTTGATATTGAAACTTGTCCAGGTTCAGTTATTCAAGACTTAATGAAGTATGACTACGATGTAATGGTGCCGAATGTTTGGAGACCATTGCCAACATTCTTGGGTAACGAACAACCATATGATTTGAATTCTTGGGTCGAATCCGACGCGGCGATAGAATTGGCCAGGACATTAGATGAGGAAGATGTTATAGTTGAAGGCTATGCGGAATACCCAACATGGAGAGTACACTTAGCGTATATTAGAGATCCGAATGGAAACCCTAATGAAATCATCGATATAGATGGTGTAGGTGGTGTTTCTATTTTAGCTAGAGCACAAATTTTTAGACAAGGTGTTCATTTCCCAGCGTTTACATTTTTAAACCATGCGGAGACTGAGGCATTTGGTAAATTGGCTAAGTCAATGGGATTCAGAGTAGGTGGCTTACCACATTATACTATATGGCATATTTATGAGCCTAGTGAAGATGACTTGCGGGAAATTGCAAAATTGGAAAGAAAGAAAAGAAGACAAAAAAGGAAATAGACTCTTCAATCAAATTATCTATTTATGTAAGATATGACTATCGTCACTATCTTGTATAGGTTTTTAGCATCAACTTATTTAATCAGGACTACAAAAAATAATAACCGTTTGATCATCTAAATTTATAGAAGGTTAGAAACAACAAGCCAAAATAAAACAAATATTTATGCAAAATAAAGGAATTTAAACATTATCAGTAGGAAGGCAGGTTTTGTAATCCATGTATAACCGTATGATTATACTCAGAGATTGTTCACATCCATGTTGTTCATCATTAAAATATGTTCAAATTCCCATTCACGAGTCGAACCGAGCACTAGTTCAAATTAACCAGCTGGCTAAATTTGCAGTGCACGACGACTGTGCCAACAAGGGCGAAACTCTCCTATTGAGGAAATTTCTCACGCTTTATTAGTTGATTTTCTCAATATCAAATGTATGCATATTGCACGAAAATAAGATACCTACATAATTCAGTATTGTACTGGTAATATATAAATTTGTATTATGCATTAATGAACTCATGTAATTATACACAACCAGCTCAATACGGAATACATTAAACCTACAGGGTATATAGCCAACAAGACTCTTCCAGGTAAAACGCCTGAACATTTTAAGCTCATTACTCCAGAGTATATACTCCAAGCGCCCAAAACGCACATGATAAAAATTCTGATCAACTTCCACTTAACAACTAGCGCACAAATTAGAGCTCCACAAGTAATCGGAAACATCGAGTAACCCGTGGCACTAATTGCGGACATAAATGATATGTTTCCACCTAATAACTGAATATTTAAGCCAATTACAATAAAGAATAGCCATATGAATGAAAAAGATCCGGAAAATACCAGATTAGTCTCGTTTTTTGAAGCCGATAAACCAAGGGTTACAGAATAAGCCAATGAAAAAATCAATGGTCCCCATAAATCCCACTCTAAAGTGGTTTTGAAAAGCAATTCGTGACCATTTTCACCTGCTTCTCTATCATCATCATCATCATCATTGTTATTCTCCGATACTGATATTCTTCTTGCATTCAAGATCAGTTGTGGTAAGCTAATACCATTGTTACTGGCAAAGTCAATTAGCCTCAGTTGTTGCTTTGCTGCCAAACTAGCTAATTTCATTGGCCATATAACTATCGCTAATCGTCTTCCTATTTGCGATAAGTCTCGTTTCAATGTGTTCCACACAGGTTCATCTAGAGTATCACCCCCAGTGTATTGGCGTTCTTTAATAAGATTTGAATCCGTAAAGGCCTTAGATTGGGTGAAAGGGGTAAAAGTCGACGACAAATCAACTTTGGGACCAAACGAAAAAGAAGAAAACATAGAATTATTGTTCTGTGTACTAGTCGTATTATTATTAGAACCTGACATTGGTGTATTTTCTGTTACATCCGGTTGGATGGTTTGCGCAGAAGTGTCATTCTCATCGGCAATAATAAACTCATCAGCATCTTGCGCTGTGTATGAAGGAGGATTCCAATTATTGGACAGCATTAATTACTTATTTATTTCAATTGTCCAGCTCAAGATTATACAATTAGCAATTCAAATTATGTGTTTGAATAATATATAACGATCCTGCATATATAATTTAAAATAGTAGAGCTCAATGGACGATATTGGTTTACAGAATGTCAATTACGATAGATATTTAAATGCTCTATTAATAGTATCATATCGATACATGATCATGAAGTTGAACTCCAAAATAAAATATGAACTGAGTGATGCTCACATTTTATATATTACCGATTATATATCCCTACGTCAAGTTATTGGCAGATTCTATTTTGTCTTGTTCAAGAGTGAGACGTCTCACAACCTTAGCCGGCGATCCGACTACAACAGCATTGGCAGGAACGTCCTTGGTAACCACTGCCCCAGCTCCGACAATACTGTTATCACCAATTGTAATTCCCTGTAAAATAACAGCATTTGCACCAAACCAGACATTGTTACCAACATTGATTGGTCCAGCTGATTCCTCACCTGCCAATCTTCTTTTCGGGTCTATTGCGTGGGTAGGGGTACAGAACGTAACATTAGGACCACATAAACAATTATCTCCGATTATAATCAAGCAACAATCAAGAAATGTACAATTAAAGTTGCAGTAAAAGTTCTTTCCAATACTTACGTTGAATCCATAATCGACAAAAAATGGGGCTTCTATTAAACTGTTTTCCCCAAGTTTACCAAAGATAGTTTTTAAATACTCCTCTCTTGCTTTCTCGTGTTTTTTGACATCGAAATTATAATCTTTCATTCTGACACCAGCATAATCAATAGCTCTTTCGTGAGCTAAATTTCTTGCCATTAATAATTCGTGGTCGTAACAATTGTATGGAAGCTGCAGAATCATTCTTTCGTACTCCTTATTCCCTTTCGGAATACCTGTCAAATTTTTGTAAGCATAATCCACGACTTCTTGCTTTATGGTGTCCTCTGTCATTTTCCAATTGGCGTTTTGTCTTTTCAGTTATCTATGATGGGTTTGTAATTGATACTTAAATATCACCATAGTGTCCATAATTTATACTTCTTTAATCGCCAAGGATTAACGCGAAGATAAATGCGAGAGATCAAGCGAACCTTCCGGATAAAATACCTAAATGGGTCTTTGAAGAATATCGATATTTTATTCGTTTACTTGACTAATAGTCTAGTAATCTAATATTCTAGTACTACAGTGTCTAATAAATATGATGCACGAATAGTGTAATGCACGAGATATAATCGTCGCCAAAATCAAACCTATCTGGGTTGTTGATTGTTACGGGTCCATCTTTCTTGGATCACTCATTTAAAATTGCAAAATCATCTTGATGTAATTTAAAAGTCTTCAAGTTAAAAACAATTCTGCATTGAGTAACAGACTTATGTAACACGATACCACTCTTTAGACATCCCAGGATATTAATACTTGTGTTGGTTCGCTCTGTACTTTTGGGCTATGCCAATAATCGTATTGGTCTTGAACAAGGATGAATCACTCGAACCCAACGGCAAATACAGCAAATACGCCCGATAATAATATCATTTTCCTTCAAGAAATTAATCATCATTGCTTGGGTTAACAAAGGGTGAGCTTCCATTTCATTTACGATGGGTTTAATTATAATATCTTTATTATTTAAAATCTTTTTGGTTTGCTTAATATTAAAATTCGAAATACCAATGGACCTTACTTTCTTAGATTCTACAAGCTTTTGCATTTCCTTGTATGTGTCTAATCATCGCATGTTCTGCAGTCCCTGGGTTGACAAAAAGGGGCCAATACATGAGATACAAATCAATCTAATCCAAGTCTAGTCTTTTCAAGGAAAGTTCAATGTGGTCGAGGTTCCGCAAATTAGTAGTAACGAACAGTTCTTCTCTTGAGATCTGGGATTCTTTGATATCCCACTGATTTCTTCTTTATATACTTAGTGTCCGTGTCTACATTTTGCAAAGAAATTTTGACTGATTTATAGGCGCCCTCACTTTCAGTGGCTTTCCATGTCCCGAATCCCACACTCGGAATTTGGTTACAATTATTTAGAATAAAGTAATCTGTGTTGTTGGTGGCTGAGATAGTCATTTTACTTTCAATACTTAGTAATTTCAGATATGCGTAGCTAGATTTATAAGTTGATAATCAAAAGAAATACTGTCTACTATATATACAACTTACAAAAACAATACTAGCTTGTCTAGAAGTAGTTACTCTAAGGCTGATGTAATGTGTTGCAACTAACCTGTTCATGTTTCATTTAGCATTATTTATAATTATCGTTTAAATTGCTATCCAAAGTTGTTAAATCTAAATTCAGGATTGAACTTTTTGTTATACGAACCTACTACGTCATATATTGCTTTTATCTTTATGATGTCTAAATGGTCTGAGAACGAAAGTTTGAACGGTCGCAAATGCTCGTCGAAAAGTATATTTTTAGAACAACATTACTTGACCTAGCATATAATTGCTTGAGTTTTTGGTTAAAGGAAAATATATATCACGATATATCCCTATCTAATCGAATTTAATGATGGTCGCTTTCCTGTTAAACCGTAGACAATATTATTCCTTTACGCAACTTCAAGGCTTATTATACTGTATTCTCCGAAGCAGTCTGCAATGCTGCATATAATACTAAACTGATACTACCGATATTCTAAATCAAGCATGAAGAGAATATGCAATAAGAAAATTGTTTATTATCTAAAAAAAAATCTAAGCAAATTTCTAATTCATAATCGTAAGTTAATCATCAAAATTGTTAAATGGTGGGTTACAAGTTCTAACAGCACCATCTTTCTGAGACAATTTGTTCAATGTTTCAAAATCTTCATCGGATAATTTGAAAGTCTTCAAGTTAGCGATAATTCTAGATTCGGTAACCGATTTTGGTAAAACAACAGTATCTCTCTGAATTGCCCAAGAAACCAATACTTGAGCTGGTTCAGCTTGATACTTCTCAGCAATATTGACGACTGTTTCATTTTTGAATAAAGGTGAGTTTGTCGAACCTAAAGGTGAGTAAGCTTCGATTACAATATCATTCTTCTTTAAATATTGGGTTAATTCTGGTTGCGTCAATAATGGATGTGCTTCAATTTGATTGACAACAGGCTTAATAGTGATATCTTTGTCTGCTAACAACTTTTCGAGATTCTTAACAGAGAAGTTGGAAACACCAATAGCCTTAACCCTTCCAGATGCCTTTAATTTCTGTAATTCCTTGTAAGTGTCAACGTAATCCCAGTCGTTGTATGCTTCCTTGGTCTCAGGATCAGAGGAAACTGGCCAGTGAATTAAATACAAATCAATGTATTCCAATCCCAATTTTTTTAAGGAAGTGTTCAAGGCCTCTTCAGCTTTTTTGTGATCGCCATTCCATATTTTGGTCGTAATATAGATTTCTTCTCTTGGTAATCCTGAATCTTTAATACCTTTACCAACTTCCTCTTCGTTACCGTAAATGGCTGCAGTGTCAATGTGTCTGTATCCATTTTGCAATGCAGCTTTGACAGAATTATATGCTGCATTCTTTTCAGTTGCTTGCCAAGTACCTAATCCGACAGCAGGAATCTTATCACCGTTGTTTAATGTAATGATATCAGTGTTGTTTCTTAAAGCAGTAACCATTGTAAATTATTTTCTTTTGTCTCTAAACAATTCTAAATTAATAACCAAAAAATAGTATCAAATTTATAATAAATACATTAATAATTTTAAACTATTGGGCGATATTCGCCACTTTATATACCGTTGAAAGTTGCCGTATGTTATCGCAACTATCTACTTGTGCGGAGCAAGTGTGGATTAATTAGTAATAATCCTCACTCGGAATAATATTATGAAGTATTGTTGCGTGCATTGTTTAGGTTTTACATAAGCGAATTATATAAAGTTTTTAACCGGAAGCCCTTTTCTTACCAAATAAACCAGTTTTGATCCACAGTCCTTGGGACTTTTTGCTATTCGCTGAACTTATACTGCCCGTAGCAGATAACTTTCTGCTCAATTTTGAGGATTCTATCGGAAATTCATCACCTTGGTTTGCTGAAGTCTCTTTTTTCTTCTTAAGGTTACCAATGTGATGCAAAAATCCATGATGTTTCTTCTTAGTATCGGTAGATTCCGAAGCTAAAGTACTAGTAGAATCATCTTTGTATTTCTGAAATAAGGTCTTTTTTGTGGTTAGTTGTGGCTTGTCTGTTTGTCTTTTTTCCAACTTCTGGTCTTGGAGACGCTTCAACCTTTCGTCTTTGGCTGTCTTCAGCTTTAATCTTTCATCATTTTTAATCAGTCTAGTAATTCGTTTATCTAATTCTCTGTTGTTATCGAATGGTGTATTTGTATTTTTTGATGGCCTTAGATCGGTCTTACTTTTAAAAGGGCCAAAGCTCCCAATATTCCTAAAACCAGGATTAGATTTGGACTTTTCCAAATCGTTACTCTTTAATCCTAAAGTGCTTAAAGATGACGACGACATATTCGATCTTATTTTATTCAGATCAGCATCTGAATCATTTCTGGTTGCTTGAACTGGCGTACTTTGTTTGGGTTGCTCGTTTGCTACCGTCAGGTTTTCATTAGCTTTTGATCTTTGTTGTTCTTCGTATTTATTTTCTAATTCTTCGATAGCAATGTCCAATTCAAACTTACTCTGCTTGAATACTTCGTGCATATTCTGGACATTAGTTGCCCTTAACATCAATTTAATATCTCTGCAAATCGTCGCCGTTTCATATATCAAATCTATCGTAGAAGTAGATGGTAATGGTGCTTCCGGTTTCACCAACTGTTCTAATGTAAGGTTTAAATTCTTGGGGGTTTCCATCTCATTATAGTTGTCCTTTTCTTCGCTACCAAGAGCAATCTGAAAATGAAAATCAGCTGCTGGTTTATCAAAAATTGATTTTGCTCGAGGACCGAAATTTATTAACAGTGTATCCCGCGCATCTAAATAACCTAGCTCGAGGTCAGCGTCTTCCTCGCTATTAGAATTCGTTCTATCTGTAGAATCATCCGACGACTCCTCATGAATATTAGCAGTAATACTGTGCTGTCCATCCTTTCGCTTGTTCGCAGATGCTAATCTCTCATCAATTGGAACCTCTTTTATAGGCAATGTCTTTTCATTAATGTCATCAATACTAATCGAATATCGAAACGATGACGTCGAGTTTAAAGACAGTTTGTTTCGTCTGTTACTCATTGCCGATGCAGAACTGTCCTTATGAATCGCTGATGATTTCTTTAATAATGTGATATCTAAAAACCCATCATCAATTGTATCCATAAAACCCTCGTATTCATCCAATGGAAATGTGAAACTTGAATCTTGAGCTGAATTTGTCAATTTTAGTAACTCATTATATCTTTGTCTTAAGTTATTACCTTCTCTGATAATATACGATTCCTTCCTACCAATAATACCAAATAAAACCTCACTAATTAGATCATACAATAATGGAATATCTAAAAATTTTGCAATTGCCAAATTATCTAGTGTTACCGGCGTTAAAAGCCATTTGTTACCAACTTGTCCAGTGTACAAATATTCACAAAACGCTTTAATTGAACTAGTTGGAAATGGCATATAGAGTTTTCTCGGTATGAGTGACGGTTCCATTCTGAATTTCCCACTTTCAATATTCTCAAAGTCTAACAATGGATTATTAAAGAGGGAATCTGATACATCATTCTCATTAGCTTCATTATTACCATTATCTATATATGTTGATGCTGACTTGGTGGGTTTTGACTGTATTGACGTTAGCGGAGAAAATCTTCTGTCCTGACTTATTAATGTTTCTTGTGATGTCGCTGAAGAAGTACTCAGAGTTTTCTTGTTTCCGAAAATTTGATCTGTTATATTTTCGTTGGTCGTGGATTTAATTGGAAGAGAATCAGTAGTGTCGCTCGGTGAACTGTATAACGACGTCGACGCATGTGTACTATTTCTATTTGCTCCAAGGGAACTATGCTTCAAATTTGGAATTGTCGAACTCATCAAATCAGTCCCTGTTGATTCTGAAACTTGGCCTGATACGGATGCCCTAGGAGACCCAAATGGTGATTCTCTAGGAGATTTTGAAGTTGGAATATTCCTTAATGCTGTCAAAGTATACATAAGTGAAGCTCTGGGTGAATTTAAATCGGCAGAATTCTTTCTTGAACTTCTAAACGATGTTGACGCTGCAGGAACACATGGTATTGGCTCATTTGGTAATGGCAATTGCGGTGGAATATTTTGTAGATGTGATGTTAATAAGGAATTGTTGCTAGAAAATGAACTTATCGATCCTTTATGAGATCCAGGGTCTTGTAGGTCAGCTTCTGGATTACAACCAGGTACATCCCTCAGCTTTTCAATTTTACTTTCTGGTTCGGCTTTTGATCCGTCAACATTTGACTTGGTTAGTTTAGTCTTCATTTCTTCCTCCCTCTCTACATTCGTATTCGAATTATTGGGTGTTAATGAGTCTTGAAACGGGAGTCTAAATTTTGGCGGCTCTTTAGCACCAAGCTTAGTGGATAATGTAGGAATAGTAACATGATATGATGATAGATGATTTGCTTTTTTATTCGAATTATTCTGATTAATGCTAACTTCAGAATTGCTTGATGAAACTGAGGAGCCACCAGCAGTACTCAATGATGTTTTTAGTTTGTTTTGAATTTTAGTCGCAGAATTCAAGCTTTCTGAGATTGAAGAAGAATTCTGAATGGATTCAATATCCACCTGCTGATCATTTTCGAATTTATCTACTGCATTAACGTATCCCCTGGCTAATAATTGGATAAAATACCTACCCCATCTTTCCATTAAAATTCTCATTGATACCGGTATCCTATCTCCATTGGAAGAAACAAATTCAAAATCGGATATTAAATCGCCATATCTATCCATAGCATTTCTACCTAAGGTAATAGCCGCTGGAGGGAACACTGATCTAATGGTTGTAAACTTTGTTTTTGGCGCCACATAATGAACATATTCGCTAAAGCTTATTGCGTGAGGTGTCTTGTCACTAGTATGAAAAACGCTAGAATTTCTTTTGGGCTCTTCTCCCAACCTTCGTTCACCATCGCTCAATGCATCCGAAGATGAGTAAACCACGTCATCATCACTCATCTTATCTCTATTATTATCGTCAGTCGAAGAAGTATCATCCTTAAAGAACACTTTCGTACCATCCGGACAATGATAATGCCCACCTTCGAGTTCCAAGCTCGCCAAAATATTTGTAATTGGTAAACTCACAGTGATCATTAAAGTAAAATATTTTATGCTGCTCGAAGTATGTGACGATAAATAATTGCCGAGTAAAACAACCTTGTGATGCGATTGCCACGCAAATCCTCCCCAGCATTTATGCGAACCGTAATCATGGTCACAGAAGAAATTTAGTCTAGACCATTTACCTGTTGGTTTATTATATACGAAAACAGATATATCATTATCATTCGGTAAAAACCCAGTGATAACGATATTTTGACCAAACAATCCACCAGTGGGAAACCTCAAATTGTAAGGAATGGTATGCCTAGCTATACTTTGGGAGTTATTGTCTGATACGGGCCTTTCATCTTGCGGGGATTTCCTATGTAGTGGTAAAACTTTACCTTTCTTTATGCTCTTTCCAACTTTAAACGAAATCAAAGGATTTATAGACAAATCCAGAGATGGATCAACACGTGTGTATATTACAAGCGATTCACCACCTTCCGACGTGGAGTAATCACTCAGTGCAGCTTTATTAATAGATCTGTTATGATAATGGTGATGATGCTGGTTATTGGAGTCCTTAATAAAACTAACTATTACGCTGCTTCCATAATCCACGTTAATTTTGTAATCCTCTGAAGTAACTATACTGTTGATGTTCTGATATTTTTGGTCATTGACCTTCGAATCGACTATTAAGTCTATAGGCGACGAGCCCACATACTTTTTAGCTACAAGATCAAACACAAAATTATCATACAATGCCTTTGATTTGTGACCTTTTCCACCCGCTATAAATATACCAAAGTGATCTCTCCTGTTCGCGAATGACAAGCTGCTTAAAGTCGTCATTTTATGATTATATCTTGGTTTCGGAATAGCACGATCATTTTCATAGTTGGCACCGTCATGAAGCAAATTCCACTTCTTCGTCTCGAGGTTGAACTCCCATAAGTCGTTACACGGCACCAACTCTCTCTCAGCTTCGTCATTTCCGTATCTGTCGTACTTCTCATTCACAATCAATCCTCCAAACACATACACACAGTTGTTCACAGTCAAAATCTCATGGAACACTCTCGGCTTCGGTCTCTTCTCCCCTAGGGATATATCCACCCTTGTCCAATACTTCTCGATCAAGTCAAGATAAAAAAACTCTCCCGAAAGGTACTTATCTAACAGCCTTGACTTCATACTCGATATCTTCAGGTGGAAACTCCGTACTAGCTCCTCCGCCGTATTGTCGACAAGATCTAACCCGATGGTTAGACCCCCAAACGTGCATACCAATGACTTGTAAAGAGTAGATGCTGAACCTGTCCGTACATTCAAGTTAAGTCGGTCATCCTTTTCCGTGGGTGGCAATCGTAAGCTATGACAGCTACTTGCCGTTGGTACTAGTGTTGTCATCTCTCGTCGTTCTGTTGTTTTTCGATTCCCCAATCTCGTTGAAAGCGTATGTTTTTACTTTCTACTTCGTTATTTTATTCCTCTGGCAAATTTTTGTCTGATTTCTATTACCAAAACAATCAACTGATTTGCGATTCGATTGCAATTAATTATGCTATAATATTAAATGTCCCCTGATTAATCTCAGTTATTATCCCTCTCCCTAGCGAATCTTAGAGAATGACTAATTACGGTACAATAACATGTTCAATACGCTAGGCCGCAGACTACCGTAACAATGTCGCATTGCCCTATACCCCGACATCTTTCCTGCGACGACATCGCGTCGTATAAACATTTTTAACCCCCCCCCTCTTGCCGCCTGGTGGTTAGATGCACAGCCCCTCCTTGCACACCTTATTCAGTGACGTCATGTTGGCAGGTCGATGTGGCTTGGACGTAGTATTGGTTGCTACACGTTACCAGCCATTCGCGACGTATCATTGCGTAAGTTATTTTATTCACCGATTAGGAAAGCCATAAGCAAATGAAGTTTCTCAATAGACGAATTGGACATTGTCGGAAATGGGTCGGAAATCGATGGACGTTGCGTTGCTCAGTCACTATTTTAGGCAGATGATGGACCGGAATGGGAGAAATTTCACCTATGGTAGCATATCCGGTCGATCACGCTGCCCACTAACACTAACGCCAACCCCCTTAGATAGAAATTAATACAATAAATAGTTGGACGACACTCCTTTCTTCTTTTAATTAATATTCCTGTAAAACTAAGTATTATAACGGACAATCACACCCGTACAAACAAACGTAAGTAAGCATTGATGATTGGAGAATTAGGGACGAGGCGAGACAAATACTAACATTCGAGCAGTAAGCAGTATTAAGTATGTCCGAAGTTGTTGAACAGAGGACCAGCAATAGTGATAATGCTTCGGCCAAGACTAGTTCCAAACAAAACACCAGATTGAAGCAATTGACCAGTGGGTCATCGTGGGTGTCTCCATTCAGAGACTCGGGGGCATCGCAAAAGAATCTTCGTAAGCAATTAGAGGAAGACAACTCGATTAAGAATATACATGTTCCTAGCAAGTTCACAGCACATCCTACATTAGAGGCTCAGAAGAAGGAGCAGAAGGAAAAGGAAAAGGCTGACAAATTGGCCAAGAAGAAGGCAAAACAGGCGAAGAAGGATGCCGACGACAAGGAAACCAAAGCGGTTGCTTTGAAAGAAGATGCCGACGACAAGGAAACCAAAGCGGTTGCTTTGAAAGAAGATGCCGACCCAAAGCTGTCAAAGAATGCGTCGATGCGTTCGTTGAAGGATGAGTCCATTAACACACCTAGGGAAAACGTGACCGAAGGTGAGAGCAACGAGGTTGCCAAGGACGAAGACGAAGTCAAAGATATCGAATATGGCGACGACGTTTACGACGAAGAAGTCAAGGGTGACAACGAGTCGGAACGACCATTATCGGAAGCTGAACAGGCTGTAGTGGAAGAAGACACCAACGACGAAACCAAGGAAAAACCGGACGCCGAGGATGCGACCAAGAAAGGAACCGATATGGTTGCGAAGGACGATAACATCAAAGACCTAGTCAAAGAAGCACCAATTGAAATTGTCACTCAACCTGGAGCCAAATACGAGCCGGTTCCATTACCTAACCAAGACATCTTGGACACATTCAAGGATAAACCAAAGTTATTGAGTCGTTACCAAGAATTGAATGAGGCTGCTGTGAGCTCCATGTCTCGTAGTCTCGACGACCCTAATAAGGTTATCGACTTGGGTAGCGGTATGAGAATGACGCAACAGCAATTATTGGACATTGCTGCCAAAAGAGTTGCGCCCGTCATAACTAATATCAATGATGAGGTTTCAAAGACCAAAGACGAGGACACAATCAAAAGAAAGAAGGAATTGGATTCGAAGGCTGTAAGTCATGAGAAGAAGTTGCAGAAAGATTTTGATAAGTACAGCAAAAAGGTTGACAAGCAAAAATCCAAATTCACAACCGAAATTGGAAAGAGATTGGAAGATTTGAAACAAAAAATGAAGAATTCGGACTTAACAGCTGCAAACTTTGAAAAGACTACTAAGCAAGAGATTGAAACGGCAAATGGTGAATTTAAGGACCGTGAAGCTGCTGCAGAGGAAAAGCATGACAAAGATAAAGATACGATTATCAAGAATCATGAAGAATTAGAAGGTACGAAAAAGCAGGAATTAGAGGATGCAAAGGCTACTCAGGAAGAGACTACCCAAGAAATTGAGGAATTACATGAAAAAAAAACTGAGTTGGATAATACCAATTCAGAATTGTTTACTAGGATTGAAGAACTCACCGCCGAATTGAATGAGAAGACCAAAAAGTTGGATGACTTGAAAGCAAAGCATGCTGAAAAAGAGGACGGTATCTCTAAGAATTCAGCAAGCAAAGAAGATTTAGATAATAAGATTTCTACTACCAAGAAGGAATTGGAAACTAAGAAAAATCAACATAGTAAATTATCTGCTGAGGTTGGTGTGTTAGGTGGAGTTTTAGCAGCATATGCTGCTAAGATGACTGACTTGAAGTCTGAAAACTCCTCTCATGGTGACAGATTGGCCGATGCTAAGAAAAAATATAATGATTGGGGACAAGAAAAGGATCAATTAGCTACAGAAATTGCTAGAGAACATGAGCGTAAGAGAATCACTGCCCAAGAAGAAGCTGAAACTAAACTAGTTGATGACGAATTGGAAGAAAAGAGATTACAAAAAGAAAATGAAAGAAAAGAAGCCGAAAGAAAAGTATCTGAAAAGAAGGAAGAAGAGCGCAAGTTGCAGGAAGAGCATGAAAAAGCTGAAGCTGATAGATTAGCCAACGATCCAGAACACCAATTCATGTTAGCGCGTCAAAAAAGAGAATCCGATGAACAGGAATTAGATGAACAAAAGGCTGAAAAGGAACGCATTTATGAAGAGCATAAGGATAAAGGAGCTCAAGAAGCTATGAAATTGCAAGAAGAAATTGAAGAATTGAAGGCTCAAAAAGTCCTTAAAGTTCAAGCTGCAAGAGAAGAGAATGATAAATTAGTACAGGCTAAATTGGACCAAATTGAAGACTTGAAGAAGGAACATGAAGAAAGGTTAAGATTATTCAGAGAAAAAGTTGAATTTGAAGAATTACAAAAGACGAGACTAATGGACGAGGTTGAAAATTTGAACAAAATTAAAGAATTGAGAGAAGAAAAAGCGAGATTAACTACAGAATTGAACCAGGATGTCAATTTCAATGATGTTAACGAACTTATTGAAGAAAGAGAACTTGAAGTTGCGAAATTATCAAAGCAAA
Organism: Debaryomyces psychrophilus; assembly: GCA_900186205.1. Classification (NCBI taxonomy): domain Eukaryota; kingdom Fungi; phylum Ascomycota; class Pichiomycetes; order Serinales; family Debaryomycetaceae; genus Debaryomyces; species Debaryomyces psychrophilus. The sequence continues at coordinate 203,452 of FYBW01000013.1, read as the reverse complement.
TTGAATTGGATAACCAAGATCTAAGCAACACTAAATTTGATGAGTCTAAAGCAACAACAGAATTTGTTTCAGCTGGTGGCTCCCAGCCTGCAAATATTGCATCCGAAAATGTTGCAGATTCTGGTAAATCGTCAAAGGGAGGAATTGAGAATGCACCAATTTTTGCAGGTATTGGAGGAAATTCCAAGGAACAAAAAGTTGCTGATAGACCTGAAAGCCTGAAGCCAATTAATAATGAAAATGAAGATAAAACTAAAAGCTCATCTAAGAATAAATCAAAAGCTGTGGCCACTGGTGTTGCTGGAACCACTGGTGTAGGCACGGCTGCAGCTTTGGATGCTAAACACAATGCTAAAAATGTGCCAAAGTCGAATGAGTCTAAAAGCAATGGAGGAGGTCTTCATAAGCTCAAGAGTTTAACCAAGAAGTTCAGTAGACGAGAATCGGCCTCCGAAAGTAGCCCTGAAGACTCAACTGCAGCTTCAAGCAAAAAGGAGAAAAAGTCCAGTACAAGTAATGCAGCACCTGTTAACGTAACTAAACAACCTGACGGAAAATTAACAAAGACCAAGTCTGTTCCAGTTACGACATCGAAAAAGAATAACTCAGCATCTAATTTTTCGGATTCATCATCTGCATATGAAACCTATTCTGTATATGAAGAGATTTCAGAAGATGAATTTCAAAAGAATTTAGGTCATCCAGACTTCATGGAAATGGCTGCTGAAGAGCTTGAAAAGCATAGAAAAATGGCAGATCAATAAGTGCTTTTCCAGTATTGAATTATTTCTACCAAGTAATTTTCAATTGTACATTCAATGTATATAATTATTTGAAATTTTTTGTTTTATTTTTACCATATTTTCTTCATTATTGTCTTACTGATATGCTTTGTGTTGTTTTTATTTTTAATACTTGTATTATTGAATATATATTGTTTTGAACATTTTGAACTGGAACGTTTTAATGTGGAAATTTATAAAGAAACAAATGTGAATGCGTCAGAAATCTAATAAAATTGAAATGTAGTACAAAACGGACTTATTTGCAGATGCCATTACACAAGTCTTACAAAGTAATGTTTTAATCAAAGGTTGTCTTTCTACCAGATGATGGAACAATTGCCGCACTAGCTCTTTGTGCCGTAGCTAAAGCTATGGACGACTTCTGTCTTTTGTTGGAATCATTTTCTGGTTTATCATATTTTCTCTTAAATGATGACACCTGTGGCTTTACTCTTTCTCTGGATGTGGGCGCTTGAGATGTTGGCTGTAAGCTTGAATCTTGTTCCGGAGATTCAAAATTATCTCTATTTCTTGCAAACTTTTTAGGAGTTAGTTTCGATCTATCTTCACCAAATTCTAATCTTAGTGGTCTATTAATTAACTTTTTTGTTAATTTAGACTTCAAAGCAGTTGTTGGTCCAGATTCGTCACGAAAATCAATAAATGCAAAACCCTTGCATTTTCCTGTATCTTCAAACGTAGCCATTCTAATTTTGACAATGTCACCACAATGCATGAAATGCTCTTTTAATAAGTCTTGTGTAGAGTCAAAAGACAAATTTCCAACGAACAAAATTCTTGATGGAGGGTTCTTCGACAATGGGTTGGAATCCTTCTGTGGTCTACCTTCAAAGGAGTTGGCATTTTTAATCAATAAATTTCTTCCATTTAAATGAGATTCACTTAATGAGATAACAGTATCAACATGTTTGGCACTTGGGAGATCAATATAAGCGAAACCCTTTATTTTGGTATCCTTCTTCGGAATATTTATTCTTACAAAATCAGTTTGTTCTATCTTCATAAGTCCATCATTATCATCTGCATTATATTCACTGGTTTTCCCCATAATGAATCTAATAAGATCTTCTTTGGTGGTATCAAATGATAAATTACCAACCCAAACACCATATTCTGATTTTTTAGTTTCTTTAGCGTCTTCTTTGATTTGTTCTTCCTCCGTTAAGATAGGCTTTGCTGGAGGGTTCTTCTTCGCCAATTTTTCAAGATTCAATTTACCTTTTTTCTTTAAACGCTTCTGTTTCTTAGACAATGGTACACCTGCGTTCAAATCAATCGAGATTTTTTCATCACTGTCGTTTTGGTTGATACTTTCATTGTCGCTCATTTCATCCACCTCTTCTTTCAATTGCTTTTTTTCCTTCTCATCCTTATCTTCCTTCTTTTCCTTCTTCCTCTCTTTCTTATCCTTATTTTCCTTCTTTCTCTCTTTCTTATCCTTCTTGGACTCCTTCTTTATCTCTGCTTCTTCCTTGCTCATTTTGTTAATGATAACCGTTGATAACGTTTTACTCATCTCATCGCTATCAAAATTGTACATCAATATATTTCAAATGTCGTGTATGGCAAATATTTATTATGTATTCAATATATATACACTTGTTAGATATAACATCTGATCTATAGTTGTTGTATACCCTTTTCATTTGTTTTAATTTGCGTTCTAATTTTATATCTCTAATTAGCAAAGAAAGTTATTCATTTTATAAAAAAAGAGTGTAAAAAATTTCAATCATTTATAAACTTACCAATATACTTTGTGTAAGCCTATTAATATCTAACCTATTATCATTAAAATCTCTGAAAAATATCGAGGATAATAATATCTCATCTCAACACAAGAGGTGATATTTTTTAACCCTTTCGACCTACATATGGTTCTTAATACACAATTTTCAATTCTAGTAAAATGATCAATAATATATAGATTTATATTTTCATCAATTCGATAGACGACACATCAGTTGTCATCAATCATTTCCAGCCATAACCATTTTCTCCATAATTCTCCTGATTCATTAATAATGTTATCCATGAAATCAATTTTATGATTGTTCCTTGAGTCGTTTGAAACAATATTACTATTCATATCTGACTCGTGAGGTTTGAAATGTTTATACTTATTGCTAATATTCAATGATTTTGTAGGTAACCTCGATAAGAATTGTCTAATTTCATGTTGATCCAATTCCATTAGTGTGTTCTCCTTAGATTTTAATAATGCCAATGTAACAAACATTAATTCTACATGAGGATCCAATTTTGAGAACGGGATATCGAAATCATCGGCTGCTGCAATTTGAGATGACGACGAGGGAGACGAGGATAATGGCAGGGGCGGAAGTAAATCTTCATTAATTATAGAATTCAGTGGTGAATTTGACGAAGGTGAATTTGAACTCGACGATTCGTTTATATTTAATTCATTAATCAAATCTTTAAAAGAATTAGACTTTTTGTAATTTTCTATGGTCAGGTCATCATTATCATTACTTACGGACCAAAAAATGTCAGGTCCTAATTTATTAATCAAATTATTAGTCAAATTTAATTTTTCCAAATAATATGAGTTGGGTTTTTTGAAGTTCTGTAACCTCCAACCAAATATTAAATCCCAGATTCTGCCTCGATCTAATCTTGACCACACTTTCGAGCCACACCATTTCAACCACCAGATTAGCCATTCATCATCATGACTACCAAATTTATTTAAAATTTGTTCTTCTTGGAAGTATTCGGATAATTCAGGTAATAATTTTCTAAAGCAATAAATAAAGAACGAAACCCTTTCTTCTATAGTGCCTCCATTGATGGGTAAGATCTTTCTATTGATTTTCTTTGTCGCCAGTAAATCCTTAGATTTATTTCTGATCTTTTCCTCAGGTGCATGTAGTAAAACCAATACCAAACGTTCATAGACATCGCTGAAAGACATATTAATAATTTCGTTATCATTAACTAAGTCTTGAAGATAATCATTAAGATTTGGGATGTTATTGATATAATTGGAATAATCGTCAAATAGGTTCCTGATACAAGATGTTTTAGATGAAGAAAAATCCCTTCCAACCAAAACCCATGATGTATTTGGAATCGGCGGAAACCATTCTGCGAGACCTAATGCAATCCATGTCAATGCATGATCGTACTTAATTATTTTACCCCATTTCGTAACAAATTTGATGATTGCCGATTCCAAAATCTCAAAGATTTCTTGCTCTGCTTCTGATGCGGTGTTCAAATCTATTAGATTCGTGTAGTTCAAACGATGAATATATTTTTGTAAATCTCTCTTAATATCCAGTTTTACATCTTCACTAGTATCATTATCACCTTCATTATTTATTTCATTATCAGGCTCAATAAAAGGATTTACAACAAATGGATGATGTTTCAATAGTATTGGCCAAATCTTAAATCTCAAAAATGGTGGCAATCCCTTTTGTCTTGCAACCAATGCTAAACCTTGATGATTCTTTGTGTTAAGGTAATGTTTACAAAGTTGAAAAATTTCCGAATCGTAGCTAAACGATGGCTGACCATGCCCGAATGTGTTTTCCGAGCTTGTATCATTTTCCTCATCGGTAATGCTTGATTCGGACTTAGTGTGAGTCGTTCCATGCTTATCATAATGGCTAGTTGCACCATTTGCTCGTTTTTGACCACTTTCCATAACGTTTCTTAGTGAATCAGTGATCGGATTATTATCTGAGTCACCGAGTGGGGCTTTCTCTATTTTAGCAGCAATTATTGAATGATTGGAATCACCTTTAGTGATTGTCTCGTCAGTCATGATACTATCACCAGTTTTTGTATTTGTAAGTGGTTTATTCGAATTTAAATGAGGACTTGTGTTATCAATATTAATGAAATTTTGGGACATATTAATCTAATAATATATCGAGTGTAGTCAATAGCTGTTAATCTTAATACATTATGGATATAACTTGAAGAAAGATAAAAGTAACGGATGAATGTACATATATCGTTGTATATATGTATGTTTAATAGTATATAATATACACAAAATGTATACAATATATATGTATTTGAGTTGGCTTAGGTCTTACGAACAGTTTCAATAAATTTGGATTGGTTAATTTTCGGAAAAAAACTAATCAATGTGCACAAACCAGAAAGATTTTCGTCGTGCCCAACACGATGTCACAGGATATTTGTCCATAGGGGCTACTATATGGTAGAAGCTGCAATTTGGTTGCGTTATAGGAGTTGAGATGGGACATGGTCAAGCAGTGTCTCAGATCGCGCTAATTGAACTGTGAAAACTATCATTTATACGGAATTATCTATATATACGAATGAGCAATGCTGCTAACATCATCTGGTAAGCATGAAATAACTTGTTTCTGTCTTTTCAAAAGTGCTCTGACCACCGCTATGTCTAGCTGCTCTATTGGCAACCTACACGAATACGAAATAAAAAAAAAACCAGTTGCATAAAAAAATGGCTGGAAAAAATCGCATTTGAGTCACTCTTCGCTGGAATGCTCTATTATCCTACCTGTTTCGTTTCGCATAGATGTTAGTTTCACATACATATATACAGCATGCATTCATTCCTTTCAACTCTTTTTTTAGCATCAACTCATCGTATTCTCATCGGACTGGTACTCCAACACGCAAATGTGTTTATCGCGCTATTGCTAGGTCCCTTGTTGGTATTCTGGTATTTCGCTCATGTACATGAATTCGCTCTACGTACACCTCATCTTCTCCAAGACCCTCCTACTCGGACTAGTATCTTCACAGTAAACACCTTCTACTACGCTTGACCAATTTTAAGCTATTTTTTAAAGTTTGATAAGCTGTTAACATGCTTAAATTGTTATCAGGTGCATGATGCGACATTTTATACAGCGTTCTATTTGAAAAAGAAATCGTTCCGGATTAGGCGAAACTAAGAATTTCTTTTTATCCTGTCGTTAAGTGTGGTACACGTGATATATATTTGACTATCTACACCACTCAGTATATAAAGGGGGTTATATTGCCACTCATTTCAAATGTTATTAATCTGTTTTATATACTTTTAATTAATAAGTTAATTTAATAATCAAATAATAAATATGCAAATCTTCGTTAAAACATTAACAGGTAAGACCATTACCTTAGAAGTTGAGTCATCAGACACCATTGACAACGTCAAGTCCAAGATTCAAGACAAGGAAGGTATTCCGCCAGATCAACAGAGATTAATTTTTGCCGGTAAGCAATTAGAAGATGGCAGAACATTATCTGATTACAATATCCAAAAGGAATCCACATTACACTTGGTCTTAAGATTGAGGGGTGGTATGCAAATTTTCGTCAAGACTTTGACAGGTAAGACCATTACCTTAGAAGTTGAGTCATCAGACACCATTGACAACGTCAAGTCCAAGATTCAAGACAAGGAAGGTATTCCGCCAGATCAACAGAGATTAATTTTTGCCGGTAAGCAATTAGAAGATGGCAGAACATTATCTGATTACAATATCCAAAAGGAATCCACATTACACTTGGTCTTAAGATTGAGGGGTGGTATGCAAATTTTCGTCAAGACTTTGACAGGTAAGACCATTACCTTAGAAGTTGAGTCATCAGACACCATTGACAACGTCAAGTCCAAGATTCAAGACAAGGAAGGTATTCCACCAGACCAACAGAGATTAATTTTTGCCGGTAAGCAATTAGAAGATGGCAGAACATTATCTGATTACAATATCCAAAAGGAATCCACATTACACTTGGTCTTAAGATTGAGAGGTGGTCAATAAGTTATATATGGTTAATATATTTTTATATTACTGTAATATTCGTCGTAAAATTTGTAAGTATCTAAAGTGTTATCCACTGGATATATATTTCTAATTCTAAATTTGTGGCTAACCAAAGAATACCATCATAAATCGCGTTGCCTTTAATTATAAGATTTGATCAACTCACTTTGGACAATTGTTGAGGTTTCACTTTTCTGAAATTCAGCTAAAGAGTTTGTCACCAATTCAGCGTTTTTGACTTCATTTACTTTTTCTAAGTAAGCAGTGAACTCTTTGCTAAACCGTATGAACTGTATTTTCACATTTTCAATATTGCTTCGCTTTAAGCAAAGCTCTTCTAATAATTTCCAATTGTCTTGGAATAGTTCAAGTAGTTCTTTATTAATAACTTCGTCGTTATTATTTAACTTCTTCACAAGGCCCAAAAGATTTTCATTTATTTGAACCTTGGATCTCCAGGTAATATCGAGTTTTGACTTGAATAAATTTAGGGAACTCTGTAATATGAGCTTGCATAATTTATTATCAATTGGAATGACCAATGTCTGGAATAAGTTTCTAATAAACAATAATCTTTCTTCTTCTAATTTTACCATCGACTTGCTGGACTTAGCATCCTCCATCTCATCATCTGAATCATCATAATAAACATCAGACAAGATGTCAGACATTACATCAGCGTATGTTGCTATTAATTCATCAGACGCGAAGTCCTGCAAATATTTACCCATAAGTTTAACTGCATGTTTCTGATATTCTTTGTTTCTTCTCTTGGCTTCAGTCAATACTACCTTGTTAATTTTATTTAACAATTGGTAGTCCTTGTTAACTAAACCTTTGGACTTAGCGGAAATTGATACAAGTGATTCTAAAATCAATTCCTTACCTGACCAAGACTTTCCCTTGCAAGCCTCAATTAGAATGTTAAATAATTCCTCAATGGTATTTTGGGGAAACGCAGAGGTTTCTTCAATAGAATTACACAATGCTACTATAGACTTCCCAATAGTTGTTCTTATTCCGTATTGGTTAGAGTTCAAATAAGTTTCGCAAATGTCGCAAATTTCCTTAATGTATAATTTGATCGAATTGTTTCCTGACGTGCTCTCGATCCACTCTCTTTCAAATGGTTGTTTCACTGATTTGACATTGTCATGTTTCCCAATAAATGCTAACGGCAAAAACGCTGATAAGACTAATTCAAACTTATCACCAGAATATTTAGACATACTTTCACTACCAATGCCCGCTATCTCCCTACTTCTATCGTCTTCTCCTTCAAAGTAAAGTTTCAGTAAAACGTTAGAATATTCAACAATTTTATCAATTGATGAGATCCGACACAAGTAGCCCGCAGCTGTGGCATAAGACGATGCAATCGTATCATTTTTGTCATTGAGTTGATTAATGCATATTTTCAATAACTGGTCACCAAAGGGTTTGATAAGTTCAAGATGTCTTGTAACTAAACTTACTAAAACTCTACTACCGCAAACTTTTGAAGGTAGCCCGATTGATCTTTTAATAGATTGTTGTAAGATTTGTATGGTCTTTGGCATCAATGAATCGTCTAGCGTATCCAATAATTTTTCGATAGCATCCATCATTGGTGAGTGTCCAAGACTTTGTAGCCTTTGAGCATCAATATCATTGCTTTTCATATTATACTTATCCGCATTCAACACTAGATAATTGACCGCCTCTGGTTCTAATGATGACATTAAACCAACAAAATTGTCTAATAAATCTGGTATGAATGGTTTAATTGCCGATCCTCCAACTTTGCATAACTTTAATATTGTCTCTAATGCAAACTTCTTAATGTCTTCCGCATCAGAGAGCAACCCCTTAGAACCCAATAAGAATGGAATCAAATTAGACAATACTTTGGTTGCTTTTTTATTCGATGCACCAGCTTTAACATCTGCGGTTCTTGTCAAGGTGGTTGCCAATGATCTTGTCAAGCCTGCTCCTTCTTTACGGACGCTTTCCTTTATATCATCCATCGCCCTAAAACTCATGCTCCAAATTTGCTCAAGATGGCTTTCATACGTTTCCAATGAAACCGTTTGTAATAAGTCATTCAATGCTGCAGTACTTGCTTGTCTAACCCGCCATTCTTTATTAGCCATTTCTTTCAATAATTCATTTAAAATCAAATTAAAGTTTTTATTAATTGTCTTTGCGGAATCTTTGATCAATGCATTCCATATTTCATTCATTGATTTAGAAACAGATGAATTTGGGTCGTACCTATATCTGTATAATTTAGGTATTAACTTGTTAGCTAGATTTTTGTTCGAGGAAATCATTTCATCAAGACTTGATTTTGACAAGATTGATCCCAATCCAAATGCCATCCCTTTTCTTGATGACCATAATGCCGATGATTTTGCTAAGGACATAAATTTGTATACCAAGCTTGGATCACCAACATCTGATGCTAAATTTAAAACATCCTTATATGTCGATACTGAACCATCGTTTGTTCTCAATAAGTCAGGTTCAAACAATTCTGTATCATGACCTACTGACCCAGACGCCAATGCTGAAGACGAATTGGAATCAGTAAATGATTTTAATAAGCCGCGAACTAATGTATCTTTTAAATCATAATCTCCCATTTCATAGACGAGACTCAATCCACGGGAAGCTGACTCTTGAACTAACTCATCTCTGTCAGCGAGAAATCTCATAAATGCAAGGTGGATTTCCGGAGCATAGCTTCTAACATCGTCAAGATGGCCACAATATTGAACCAATGAGAGTAACCAGACACAACCAGCTTTCCTCAAAGAAGGCTTTGTATTACTACACGATTGCAATGTCATTTTCAAGATGTATGGAAGTCTCGATGTATCTCTTGGGATATATTGAATATATTCTTCCTGAATATCCAATTGTCTTTCAAGGACCTTCGAATCCCAGCCCGATGATAGGATGGTAAATGCTTCTCCACTCGTAAATACATACTCAATTTGTTTCGAAGTATGGGTATCATATATCAATTTCTCATATTCGTTGAGCTCATCAGTCCTTGCTTTATCATTTGAAACCATGGCTAAATAAGACAACGCCAAAACAGATTTTTCATCACATTTTTTGACTCTCGACTTAATTTCATCAATGTAAATGTTGACACAAGCTTTTAACTTAGTAGTACTTTCAATTTCTGGACCTAAAACGCCAAATATTGATAGCTGCGAAATGCATTCCAAAGCAGTATTAAACGTATTGAGATTTTTAATAGCATCGGCAAGCTTTTTACAATACTCGATAAGCAATTCATCGTCAATGAAGTTAATCCTTTTACGAAGAGCTAATCTCGAATATAAATAACTGGCCGAAAGCAACTTATTCTTTAATAAGGGGTCTTGATGTTCATCAATTACTAGTTTATGAAGTAGTTCACTGACAGCTGAATCATCATTAACTGGATGACTTGCAATAATACCAATTGATTTAGCAATTTGTGTTGATGACGTTTCATTTAGTGACCTATCATTAGATATCAGTAAAAATTCCGTCACACATGGAGATAACCTTTCGATTACATTTGGTGGTGCTAGTGAAATAAGTTTCGTAAAAGTGATGCCATATGTGATATTAGGTAAAATCTTACTATTACCTTTATACTGACCAACGAAACAATCAAATATTATGGATAAAAACAAGTTGAATGAACTTTCATGTGACTCACAAGTTTCGTTCATGGTAATGTCTTCTTGAGAAACTAACTTGATTTCTTTTATCAAACAGTTTATGACCATTCTATCAACTTCAACAGCCTTTTCTATTCTTACTAACCATTCATCGTCAGGAACAATCACAGTAGACTTGCCACTAATGGCTTGCATAACTAAATTTTGAACAATAAATTGAATACCTTGTCCCATTGATCTATATAGTCTGGCATTTTCCTGATTTTCAATCGCATTTAACTCGTTCCTCAATGTGAATACAATATCCGCAAAAGACGGAAACTCAACCTGGGAATTATTGCCTAATAGGTCAGATGTGGCCTTAAATTCGAGTGTATTGGAAGATTGCAAGATGTTGAACCAATATGGATGAAGACCTTTCAGAGCTTCTTCAACGATATCTGGCCTATTGTCGCTTGAAGTTCCAAGTATACACAAAATTCTTGCTTCTGAATCGCTGAAAGGAAAAGCACAATTGACATATTTGATTGCAACGTAACGACAAGACTGTAAATTTTCTTCAGGTTCTATTTTATCGAAACTTAAGTATTTTTTGGCTAAGGCCTTGAGTTTATTTTTGGATGTAGGTGATACTTTTGGTAAATGAACAGTCAATCCCGAAAGGGCCTCTTGGATGGTAGACCTTAAATCTGACTCCTCTCCTTCAAGAGACTGGAACAAAAACTCAATATAAGTAAAATCTTCAGTAATCAAATCACGATTAGATTTGAGAATATTTCCCAATGCTTCATATTGCAACAGACGTTGGTTAATAGCAGAAGCGTAATTTCTTATTCCCGCCATGTCTAGTCGAGGCCAGCCCTCGCCCATTAAATTATTCCTGAGCTGAGAAGCCATATCGATATTGAATTCAGTATTTGTGTTCTGGTCACTATTTTCGGTGTTGTTTTTACTTACCCATTTGATAAAATGAACGGCCGTTCTTTTTAATTTAGAATAATCAGATGCTAATGCAACACTGGTTATTTTAGAGATTTGTGAATGTTGACTCGCCAATTTACTTTTAATTAATACTGAAATAATCTTTTCTTGTAATACAGGTCCAGTATGTGGAATGAATGCTTCAGATGAACCAAGGAATAATTCGATCAATGAATCAATTAATATTGGTTCCTCAAGATTCAAATTAAGCTTTCTGAAAAGCATTTCTGACGGATCACTAATTGAAGATGATGAATCACAAGAGGCAATCAATAATGGGATTGCTAAATTCTTCGATTTAAAGCCTGCTTTTAAAAATTCTAATAAGCCTAATTTGACAGAATATATTTCTTGCGTTGTTTTGTAAGATACACCAGCATCTTGTGTAAAAAAAGATACATCTGATGTACTCAAGCCAGGAAATTGAATCGGGATAGTTGTCGGATTGGGTTGCAACAACAAGAATTTCGCTATTGACTGAGCAAGGAATTTCTCGTCATTGGGATGTTTATCAAATTGAAGGAATTTTTCCATTTCTGTGTATTCATTCGAGTCTCTTTCGGGAACCTTCCAAGACTCCAAAAGTTTGCAAAACACATTGAACAACCTTGATGATACGCTCGTAGGATATGTACTTATATCCTCTATAACTTTTGGTACCAAGTCTATTTTTTCAAGTGCTGATAATCTCTCAATAGACCTTGATATGAGTAACAACGAATACAACCTTACTAACGGAGGTCCTTCTCCTGGAGGAATTTTTGGATTTTTCACTTGATCTAATAATGAATTTACTGGTAACTTGATACTTCTTGCGGCTGATATTCGAGGAATGAGATATTGGATTATCTTCAATATCGCTTGCCTTACTTCCGTATAAGGACTACTCAATTTTAATAATAATGGTGCGAGATACAACTTCAATGCCTCCTCAAACTTTTTGTCATCTTCAGCTAATGCAATGCGAAGTTCAACTTTATTAATTAAGGCCAATTCGCTTTCTGCCATTGCTGTTACTTATTGCTATTATTATTATTATGGGTTCTTCAATACAACTTGGTTATTCAATTGTAGCTGTTCCATATTCATCGATAAAGAATTCAGCTTGGATGGCAAAATATATCTGTTGATCGCACGCGAATGTCCGCAGAACGCTACAATCTCATTATCTCGAATCGTACAACTTTAATAAGTATATAAATGTCTATTTAAATGTATTATGTGCTTTTGTATTCTCTTAAAATGACAGGAACTGATGAAGGTGGCAAAGCACCCAATTCTGTAACAACTTTTTTTATGTATTCTGGTGGGGTCAAATCATACATAATATTCAAAATATTCAAGTTATCAATGTCTTGCCAATTCTTTAAAACCTCCTCATCAGCATCTGTGCCAGATTTCTCTTCCTCTGCATTATTCTTTTGTTTTTGTTGCTTGGCTTTATTATTTGAATTACTGGCCTGCTTAGTCGTTTCCTCTTCACATTGCTTGATAAATTGCTCTAAAGCAAAAGACTTCTTTTGGGGAGGCTTTTTTGAACCAATATCTTGTATCAAGTCTCCACTGTCAGCCAATTCGTTAGTAGTAACTGAATCCAATTGTACCTTATCTGAAAACTTAATAGACTCACAAAAGGCTAATACAGGGATGTTTCTCGTGTGACACATCATGGCAATTAAACCAGTACCAACACGTGAGAAAAGACGACCATTAGATAACATGGCATGTGCACCTAAAAATACACAATCAACATCTTCTAATATAGTAGACGATAATGAGTTGATCAAAACATATTGCACTTTAAGATGATCTTGGGTGATCGGTTTCAGCCATATTTTTTTAGTTACAGATTCCGCATCAGAGCTGTCATCTTCCTCTATATTCGATGAATAGTTTGTATTTACTAAGTTTCTTAACAAATTTTTTCCTTCGAACAATGGTCTAGAATCAACAATGATTAAGTTGAATTTCTTGTTTTGTTGATTCACACAGTATTTGAACAAGTTTTCTAATACATGAGAGTGACCGAAAGTTAAAATTGTTGAGCCTTCTGTAACATGCTTTGATGCATTTTCGATTATAAGCATATCGGATAAGTCAATCTTCTCCTTGATTAGATCATCAATTTTTTGATTTAATATTTCTTTTGCTTGTTGTTCCTTCGTATCAATTGATATGTGCGAGATTTCCTGTTTTAACAATCTAATTGCATTACCCATCGATACTGACAAAGGCCTCGCCGTTTTTAAATATTCGATTTGGTGTGATAAATGGCCTGTCAAATTTCTGGTTAAGGTAGTATTTGGCGGAGTCTGGTAATTGCTAATAACTACTTTGAAAGTTTCCAACATGTTTCTCAATCTTGATATAGATCCCACAATTTTATAATTAGAATATTTCAAAGTTAATGATAAAATCGCTGGGTGAACAATATGAGAGATAGATGGAGACGATGCATTTCTTTGTTCTCTAGTTTCCAAGTGACTGAATAACGCAGGAATTTTCTTAGCACTGGCATCCTTGATCAATGTTTGGTTCAATTGCTTCTTTAAATTGGTATTAGTGGCAGTTTGTTGTTGTTTTTTCCTTTCCATTTTTTGTAGTGCCAATTGGTCTTGTTGCTCTGGGGTTATACCACTAGCCTCCTTCTGAGCAGCCCTTTTGGCAGCTTTCTCTTTCTTCTTCAATTCTTTTAATTCTTTGTTTGAAAGCTGTGTTTCGCCTGATACTACAGGCGTATCAGCATCATACGCCAAATTTTCTGACGGTGGTGCCTTATCAGCAACTGGTTGCTCATTCATTGCACAAGTTAATAAATAAATAATGACTTAATATGTAGCACCCACTACATTTAGTTAATTATCTATACTACGATACAAAAATTTAAGTCGATGTAAAAAGTCGTGTAAGAACGAAAATAATGCTATCGATTCAACTACCATTTTGTTACGACGAATTAATGATTATGAATGCTATAAAGGTCTGAATTGATTATATATAAGTTAGTTACCTTCTGACAATTCGCCAAAAACTCCTCTTTTTTTTGTTGTATCATACAATCTAATGATTTTTTCTTGGTCTTGGTTATCAACTTGTGAAAATGCAAAACCTCTTTGCTTCTTTATTCTTTGGACTTGTCTCACTTTTCTAATAGCCTTTTGGAATTGTTCCATTCTTGGTCTATAATCCTGGATATTGTATTTTTGGATTTCTTGGACATAGTGGTAGCTTTCTGGACTGTAGCTTCTTTTGAAAAACTTCCATGCAAAATCCCTAATAAGACATAAGACAGAGACACCAAAAACCATACTCCAGAAGGTAAGAGATGGATACGTTGCTTTCAATACACCACGGTATTCTTGAGAAACGTTAATCATAGGACCGACAGTAGCATATGCCGGGAAAATACCTATCCACAAAAGGAAAGAGCCAGGGATTGCAAGCAATGTAAATTTAGTCCACATAGTGACGATTAATGCCGCCTTACCCAATGCTGTCAAAGTACATGTGGTAAATACCGTTGTCCCCCAAGTCCAATTATTCGCAACCAAACCGTTACTTAATTGGTCACCATGCTGGTAAATAAATACTGAACACAAGAAAATGATAGCCGAATGATAAAATCCATTGGCAATCCAACCCCAAAAAATGGATACATTGAAAAATTTCTTCTTTTGTCCTAATTGGTATAATTGAGGATAACGATCTAATAATCTTGCATTAACAAATTGATCAAATACACCCATAACAAACGGTGGAAACACCGTGAAGAAGACGTTATAGAACGTTAAAGTCCACGATTCAATTATTGACTGACCTGAAAAACAATTAGCAAAGACGAACCAAAATTGGGTCATGTATAATGTGATGTTTTTGTAAAATGAATAAAGAATTGCATTTGAAATACGCTGATACGACCAGGCACCATGGACTAATAATAGCTTCTTTAAGTATTTAAACTGTCCGATAGAAACATCTGCACTTCTAGCCGCCTGCATACCTTCTTGACCACTAATACCAACACCTACATGCGCTGCTTGAATCATTGACACATCATTGGCACCATCACCAATTGCAAGAAGCAAAGAGTCCTTCTTCTTTCTTTTGACCATTTTAACAACTAGTGCTTTTTGCAAAGGTGAAACACGGCAACAGATGACAGCTTTACAAAGGGAACTTAACTGAATAAACATATCCTCTAGATCTGGGTCTAGCGCATAATTCAAAGAATGGCCATCAATAATCAAGGCTAATGATGACTCCAATGAATCGTCTTCCATATCATATTGATGCTCCTGAATAGCTGATAACTTCTCTTGTAGGTTTAGTTTTGTATCGTTTTTAGTTTCTTCATTTATAATTAATAGATTCATATCTTCACTTAACAATTTACATGACATGCCAATATTAATAGCAGTTTCTTGTCTGTCACCAGTAAGAACCCAAACCTTAATACCTGCACTTTGTAAAGTATGAATTGTTTCAGGAACACCATCTTGCAATTTATCTTCAATAGCTGTCGCACCCAACAAGAATAAGTCATTTTCAATTACCTCCGCAACTTCATCCAATTTCTCAGCTCTGTCTTCCAAAGATGTGGAAGCCTCATAATATCTTCTGGACCAAGATTCATATTGTTCTTCTGAGATAATTTTTGAAGCAATACATAAAGTTCTTAAGCCTTCAGCTGCAAAGTTTTCTAAATGGGTTAATGTTGCATCAACAAATGGACGACCGTCATCTGATAATCTCTCTAAAATAACAGTATCAGCACCTTTACAAAATAACCGGATGACACCGTCTGGGCATCTGAAAATTGCAGACATTCTTTTTCTTGTCGAATTAAATTCACATATATTTAATAATTCATATTCAGAATCAGCGCCAGTTAAAGTATTTCCAATGGTAATACTTTTTGGTTTACGGATTGTAAACTTGTAGCCTAAATCTGCTGCACCTTGGACCAAGGCACCCTCGTCTGGAGATGCCGCTTGATATTTAATACTACCATCTACGTCATTTATTTCGGGAATAACCGTATGACAGGCACTTAGTAATGTGAAAAATTCATTAATTACTGCTGATTGCTGCAGTGAAATATCCCTTAAATGTTCATGTAAGTTATCAAAATTATGAAATCCAACTTCAATTCCGTCCACTAGTTGAACTTGATTATCTTCAGTAATTTCTTCGGTATAGCACTTACCACCTATTGAGCAACACTTAAATTCCATAATATTTCTAGTTAACGTACCTGTTTTGTCACTAAATATAAAATCAATTTGACCCAATTCTTCAACCAATGATGATGTTCTCACACCTGTTGGTGTATCAGTTTCTGCATAATACATATCAAGATCACTCCCAATCATATATGCTTGGTAGTACTTAATAATTTCAACAGTAACAAATAATGATATTGGAACCAAGTTGGAAAACAAAATACAGTAAGTTAAAAGATTCCTGAAAAACAAAGATGCTTTATTTGTACCCCCTAGCATTAAATATCCCAATTCTTTGCTATCCACGCTGATTTTAATAACATTACCAATCGATGATACAAAAGACAAGACGATCAAAATTGTAAATAAAGCAATAATCTGCAAATTAATAATTCTTTCAACATCTGTTCTTTTAATTGGGGTTGCCGTCGCATTACGCATCAACTTGGTTTCATGACCAGTAAAAATTGCAACTCCATGAATCCATTGTGTGTTCCTTAATGTCGCTCCTCTCAACAATAATTGATCAGGACTTAAAGGGATATCACCTACCGATGCAAAGTTTTTTAAATTTCCTTCGTACGTGTATAATGACGAGTTAGGTTGTTCAGACAAAATCTCAGATCTTGACAAGTCACTCATTATATCTCTGGGATTTACTAAGTAAGATGTTTCAGACTTGGCTTGCTTGATTTTTAGATTCGTTTCACCATCAAGATTTGCAGTTTCGATATAGCATAAGCCTTCAGGTTCCGAGGAACTTACCAACAATAAATCAGCTGGAAATGGCTCTTCATTATTAACCTTGACTATATCACCTACTTTCACTTGAATCCATTTCTTTATATTAAATACGCCTGTACTTGGATCCAACACCAATACTTTAGTATTATTTAATTCTTTGTCCGCACCCGCTCTTTTTAAATCTTCCATTATTTCCTTGATTGCAGAAACCAATAACACGATCGTCAACGTACCAATTGTAGTGTATCTATTTGTGGGCGATACGTTTGGAACTTGTTGAATAATGGATGTGAAAAGGAAAAATAAGTTAGCGTACTTGCTAAATTGTTCAAATAAAAATTTTGGCACAAACGTCGCAAAGTTATACTTCGTGGTAGAGATATGATTATCATAGTACCTGAATGACGAATTCAATGAATGATTCATTATATTTATTTGTCTTGGTTCCTTGTGAACTGCTGATGCATTAGCAGCAGCCGCTGTCGAACGAGAAAACTTGGCCTTTGTCTTACTGTAAATCTTCCGGATGTCAAAATCTGACAGCCCATCATTCAAATTATTATCCTTAAACTTTGTTTCGGCTGGTTCATTTTCCATTCCAATATATTCGTCATTTCTATTTGTAAGTAATCCGCCAAACAATCCAGGTTTTTGTTGAGATTTATCATTCGCAGTACTCAATAACGGAACCTTACGCTGATTACTGGATCCGTGTCCTAATGACTCGAGAGTATCGTCGCCTTCTATTTCTTCATCTGATATGATGAAGTTGTCTTCGAATGGATTACCGGGCTGCGTATGCTGTTGTTGAGGTGTTATGTTACTATTCTGACTGTTTCCAGCGTTAGTATTATTGCTATTTCCGTCATCTAAATCCAAATCGATAAGGTTCTCTGGCTCTGAGAATGGATTAGTATGGTTTTTATTCAGCGTGTTCATTCTATTCTCATATTTATTATTCTTACTAGGATAAGACATGTTTAGGTTTCAATCTCACTTTCAATTCACTCGAAACACAAACCAAGTCGTTAATTGACTTAATCGATTATACTTGTGTTATGTGGATTATGCTACACCTATTGTATTTTAATTAAGCCAATACAAGCATTACAGAAATAACAAGTAAATAATACCTTACAAAAATCACGATCGACTTACACCATCACGTGCGACACACATATCTTGGGAGGGATTTTGACTCATATAGAAAACGAAATACCTTTTATTGAAGAGACTAGAATAAATATAGATTTGAAATGGCTGAATCAATTGCAAAGGATGCTAATGGGGCATTCTCTCGTTTAAAAATTTTATCCAATGAACAAAGATCATCTGCGTTACAAAAGGTTCATGATGCGTTACAGAAGAGCAAGGATCAAATATTAGAAGCCAATAAGGTTGATATGGATAATGCTGTTAAAGGCAACTTATCCGCATCTTTAATTAAAAGATTGGACTTATCCAATAATGACAAGTTTGATACCATGCTACAAGGAATTTTGGACGTTGCTAACTTGCCAGACCCAGTTGGGAAATGTACCTTAGCTAAAAAAATTGACGAAGGATTAAACTTATACCGTGTTTCAGCTCCTATCGGAGTTTTATTGATTATATTTGAATCGAGACCAGAAGTCATTGCTAATATTACTGCATTGGCAATTAAATCAGGTAACGCTGCCATATTAAAGGGAGGTAAAGAATCTTACCAAACCTTCAAGATCATGAGTGACATTGTTAATACAACATTAGATAATGAAACTGATGTTCCAGGTCCCGCAATCCAATTAATTCAATCTAGAGAAGAAGTAGGTGACTTATTGCTGCAAGATAAATACATTGACTTGGTCATTCCTAGGGGATCCAATGAGTTAGTTCGTAATATCAAATCGAATACGAAGATCCCAGTTTTAGGCCATGCTGACGGTATCTGCTCTATTTACATTGATAAGGAAGCTGATTTGGACAAGGCCACAAGAGTGCTAGTTGATTCTAAAACAAATTACCCTGCTGGTTGTAATGCGGCCGAACAACTTTTAATTCACCAAGATATCGCAAATGACAATGAAAAATTAACCAAGATCATCAATGCCTTAATTGATGCTCAAGTCACGGCCCACGTTTCCCCAGAAATCAAGTCGAAGCTTACAAAACTTAATCAAGAGTTTATCAAGGATGCAGCAGATGATGCGTTTGACAAGGAATATTTATCATTCGACATTTCCGTGAAACATGTTGCGTCTGCAACCGAAGCCACTAATCACATTAATTTACATTCTTCCAAGCATACCGAGAGTATCATAACTGAGAACAAGGCTACTGCCGAAAGATTCATGAAGGCTATCGATTCTGCTGGTGTTTACTGGAACTGCTCAACACGTTTTGCCGATGGTTTCAGATACGGTTTTGGAACAGAAGTTGGTATTAGTACCAACAAAATACACGCTAGAGGACCGGTTGGTTTGGAAGGCTTAATGAGTTACCAATACCAATTGAGAGGTGACGGTCACATTGTGGCGGACTACGTAGGCGGCGGTGGCAAAAAGGTATTCGTCCACGAAGACTTAGATACTAACGTTGATGTCTAATTATATGCGTATGTCATTATTTAACTAATCAAGTATGCGATATTCACTGATTGTAGAGGGTCTGCTTGAAATTGTCGAAGTCTTGCGGAGGATATTCTGGGAAACACTTAATAATCTTATCGACCTTACAGAATTTATTATCGCTCTCAGCTTCCAATTCCAAATTGCTCCATTGCTTAAGGGTAAAAAAGTCCGTTAGGTTCTTGATCCAGGACATTCTTGTATCGATGCTTACCAAGTCGTCATTTATGACGACCGTTTCTCTTAACCTCGATCTTATCAACCCCAAATTTTCAACCGCCCTATTCAAGTCGGTACCTTCAAATTGCTTGGCAATATTATCCTTGATGAGCTTCAGGAGTCTCGGTGACTTGCCGTTTGTCGAAATCATTATCTGCAAATTGTCCTGGTTGAACATGCTCCCGAAGTAGAAGTCGCACATCGGAGGTTTATCAGCTATGTTAACAGGCAATCTCAAAAATTTACACTGGTAATATATCTTCGTCGATAACTCGTAATCGTCTATACAGCAGCATACGTTTGCAAACACCTCGTTCTTCACCTGCTCGTCTATTTCACTGAAGTGCTTGCTGCTGATCAAATCATGCACGAACGCATTCCGTCCGTCGAGTTGAATCCTGCTTTTTTCGTACATGGTCAAGTCTGACGACTTGTAATCCCTCTCCTCCAACTTGTAGATATATCCCTCCTTGTGCAACTGCAAAATCCCTGGATTCATCCCCGTTTCGCTGGCCCCACCGATTACTGTAATTTTGGCCTGCGCTCGAATCAAGTGATGGATTCGGCTCAATGCAACATCTCCTCCGCCAATTACTAGACAATGTTTATTCGTCACTTGCCAAGCTAGAAGCAACGACCCACTAGGTTTCGTATGTACGTCTGAAATCATACTGACCGTATTTGTTTGTTTATCAGCCTATTTGGTGGTTTATTCTCGAAGCTTAATCTTCGAGCATATTGCTCATAAAATGACTACTAAGCAGGCTCTTGGTTGCCTGATTTCACGTGTTTCTACGATTCTCACGGCGAGTTATCGCGGCGAGTTATCGCGAGCCACCGTAAAATTGCTGGGTGACTCCATTGACCGCCCGCGGGTACCCGTTTGGTGTTCGCTGGAGTCATCGCTTGTCGCTATCAATCCCCGCTTTTGTCTCAAATCGCGACCGGCGCTCCACCGTACATGAGGGTCCTAAAACATCTCAAGGAGTCCCTAATTTGATTTTGGGTCCGCTGGAAGAATCCTAATGGAGACTGTCGGCTTTAGTATAATGTGTTTTAACCGACGGAACCCGTTTACGGTGACTCAGGACTCGACGACGTCTTTGCTACAACTACAGTTCACGGAAAACCAAAACACTAGACGGTAGACATATCTTATTACTTAGTCACGTAGATTTGGCAAAACATATAGATGGCATTATTGGTTGGGAAAGCAGGAAATGTCCAAAGATGTTAATATATGGCGTACGCGATAAAATATAAAATATGACCTGAGAAATTTACACCCGTTGAGCAGTGCGTGGATATAATTTGAGTCGACAATTGTGTCTTAGAATTTTTATTTATAATATCATTAGTATTTACAACAAGCAGGATTATTTCCTAGATACAGATATATTTGCATATATTCGTATCGTCGTAACAGTCAGTCGAGTAATTTGTTTATAGGTATTCGATTGTTCAAGTGATTAACATATTTGTCTCAGTTGTCAGTTATCCCAGAAAATACTCCAGAGAGAATAACGAGAAAAAACTTTGGAACGAACACTTGAGGATTGTGTTTGAAGCAGCAAGTGAATATCCGCACAGAATAACGACGCTGGAAACAGGAGCCATACGATTCCAAGAAGTCATTGAATTATTGGTATTCATAAACGAGATAATATTAATATAGGGTAGAATGAGTTCTTTCAACAGATCGGAAAGACGAAAATCGATGGCGGAAAGAAGACCCAGTGTTCCGTACATCACGCCAGTGATCCCACACTTGGCAGGTTTAGAGAAACCGCAAGAACACAGCTTAAAAATGGATCATTGTGATGTAGTGATCTTGGGGACCGGGTTAACCGAGAGTATCTTGGCAGCTGCGTTATCGTGGCAGGGTGCCGAAATATTGCACATCGATAACAAGCAATACTATGGTGATCTGACTGCGACTTTAACCATTGATCAATTGAAGAAATGGTGTCTGGAAGTCAACCAGGGTAAGATTCAACACTTCCAAGACGCACAGTTTTATATGCCCGGTGGCAAGCTCAAAGACCAATTCCGCAGTAAGGATTACGGAATTGACTTGACTCCGAAGATTATGTTTGCTCAATCGGACTTATTGTCACTTTTGATCAAGTCCCGTGTTTATAAGTATTTGGAATTTCAGGGTTTAAGTAACTTCCATGTTTTCGAGAATGACAACTTTAACAAGAAAATCTCAAACACTACAAAAGAAGATATTTTTACGGATCAATCATTATCATTAGTGACTAAGAGATATCTTATGAAATTTTTAAAGTTTGTTTTACAAGATAGCAACGATGCTACAAAAAAGAACATTTTACTTGAAAATGCCAATGTTCCAATCGGCGAATTCTTATCGAAGAATTTCAACCTTGCAACCCCCCAAATTAATGAATTAGTCTATTCGATTGGTTTATGTACCAGGACGTCAACAAAAACACCGGCAGCGATAACGAGAATTAAGAGGTTTTTGATTTCGTTTGATGTTTACGGTAATTTTCCCGTGATGGTTCTGAAATATGGAGGACCTGGTGAACTCTCGCAAGGATTTTGTCGTAGTGCAGCAGTTGCTGGTACAACTTACAAGCTAAACACTACTTTAGTAGATTATGATCCGCAACTGAAAATCGCAAAGTTCAATGATGGGAGTAATATAAAGATCAACGAGAAAGTGATTGTTTCGCCAACACAGATGCCTAAGTTTTTACAACAAAGTTACAATGAAATAACTGAAAACCTAAAGTCTTATAATGTTACCAGATCGGTCACAATTGTGAAAAACGATTGCAAAGAATGGATGTCAGAACAAGAAACGTCGGCCATTGTTGTATTCCCACCAAATTCTTTGTCAACAGATAACCAACAAAGTGTTCAAGTTATAATACAGAATGGTGGTTCTGGGGTTTGCCCTGAAGGACAAGCGGTCTGGTTTTCCCATAGCGGCGAACAAGATTTGAATAAAGCAAAACAAGACTTAGAATGCGCTCATGAAAAGATGGAAGCTGCGATATTACGTGAGTCATCCAATAATTTAGATGAAGTTTTGGACGATAATGATTTCGTTTTGAGTGCGCAGGGTACACCCGTGTTGGTGAATTCATTTAAGTTGGGTGAATCATTACAGAACTTTG
Organism: Debaryomyces psychrophilus; assembly: GCA_900186205.1. Lineage (NCBI taxonomy): Eukaryota > Fungi > Ascomycota > Pichiomycetes > Serinales > Debaryomycetaceae > Debaryomyces > Debaryomyces psychrophilus. The sequence continues at coordinate 180,286 of FYBW01000013.1, read as the reverse complement.
TTCCTGAAGAGAAGTTAGAGATCGTTTGTAAGCTCGGCTATGTTCAAAAGACTTTTGTCAAGTCTGACTTATCACATTTCCTAGCGCCATCATCCGAAAATAACGTATCGGCTGCTACCATCAGTGATGCCGAAGACATCATTTTTTCTAATATGCCGTCGTCTGAAATCAGCTACGATGGTATAATTAGCCAATGTAAGTTGATTTATTCTAGAATTACAGGGTCCAATGAAGATTTCTTTGATGTTGACTTTGAAGATGAGGATGATGATTATAACAATCGCCAGGCAGCAAGTGCAAATAATAAGACTTCTGCCATGAGTGCTGCTGCCAATGCAGATGCCCTTATGTCTGGTAGGACCAATGATGATATAGATGATAGACACCATGAGCCATTTGGTGCTGACGAAATGGAATTATAGTTGTCAATCTACCTGATTTTTTAGTTACATTTGGAACTCGAAGACACTCCAAATGTCTTACAACGTTGTGGGCATAGCTAATAGCGAGCACTTTTCACATCTTCCTTGTGATTGATTTATATCTTGTTCCAGTTAGGCACAAATATTTTGACACTAATATGGCTCTATTTATATGCTTGATAATTAATTTACTAATATCTATAATCTCTAAAAACTGTATTGTATATATGATTCAATTCCAACAAACTTGACTATCCAGAGCGGTGTTGTCTGTACGCTGTTTTCTTCGTACGCTGTAATTTTGTCATCATGTAACTACACTCTCGAATTCCTATTGTATATTAAAATCCTACGTTAATTCAAACATATGAGTAAAACTATGATCACTGCAGGCCATAGTACAATTAAAGTCAATTCTCGTTTTTGCCATGCTTCGTGGAACCATTTGATTATATATGTTAATAGGGTTGAAGCCCCAGCTTGTAAAATCATGTTTGTGTAAGTTTCAAAAAGTTTTATACCGTTCATGCACTAACCACATACTGAAAAATTTCCCAGTGCACCTTTTGAAAATGGTTCTTTTTGTTCTTTACTGAGCAGAAAATCCCTGTCGAAGAAGTCTAATTATATCAAATATGTCTGACGTTGAAGAACAACCAGTTGTCGAAGAAGTTGCCGTTGAACAACAAGAATCCGGCTCCATTTCCATTGAAGATGCTTTAAAAGTTGTCTTGAGAACTTCCTTAGTTCACGATGGTTTAGCTAGAGGTTTGAGAGAAGCTTCTAAGGCTTTATCCAGAGGTGAAGCCCAATTATGTGTCTTATGTGACTCTGTTACCGAAGAATCTATTATTAAGTTAGTTGAAGCTTTATGTAACGAACCAGAACAAAAGATCCCATTGATCAAGGTCTCTGACGCCAAGTTATTAGGTGAATGGGCTGGTTTATGTCAATTAGACAGAGAAGGTAGCGCCAGAAAGGTTGTTGGTGCTTCATGTGTTGTTGTCAAGAACTGGGGTAACGATTCTGATGAAAGAAACATCTTATTGGAACACTTTTCCCAACAATAAATTATTTAATAATTTAAGTTAATTTTATATATTGTATAGTTTATTGTGTATCTTAAGAAATTCTAAAGATAGTGAATGGTTGTCAATATAATTTTTTTGCTATTTTAATTCTGTCGATTGTAGATTTACCTTAACTAATGTGTATGCTATTGTGCGACTCGTACTAATTTTATTATCGAAATAAACATTATAATAGAGAATTTTTATCAATAATGTCTAATGAAGATAGACTAGCTAAGAAGGAATTCAGGAAACGGGGGCCGGGGTATGTTATAACTTGAATATGTATAGGAAGGGCATTTACTAATAATTAATCTATAGAAAGCGAAATGTACAAGTAGACACGCTTAAGATCGTTTCTAAATCTGGAACTAAATCAGCTCTAGAAAGAGAGTCAAACAATTTGAAATCTGTGCTTCTAAAGAATGAGGATATAGAGAATATGCCTAGGTTCAGGAGGCGTACGACATTGAGTGGTGAAAATACAATGAATATGAACAGTAACGAGACAAATCCAAGTATAGATGAAGCAGATGCATCGAAAATTTACAATACCAAAAAACTATCTTTGGCTGCAGTTAAAACTGAAAGGAACCGAGACCCTAAGCATATAGAGAAATTGACTAAGCGAACAAATGAAGATCTAGATGGTGATGATATGCAATATGGAGATGAGTCTGACCAAGATGCATTTCATGAAGATAGTTATACACCTAGTGCTAATGACGCGGAGAACTCGACACAGGAGTCTGTAAATAAGCCGGTAAAAAGAAGACGAGGTAGACCCAAGAAAATGAAAGTGGAAGACATTGTAGATACTCCGAAAATAAAGAGAAAGGTGGGGAGGCCACGAAGAGACGCAGGACTTAATCTCCCTAAGAAGAAGAACATTGATACTCCAAGAAGATCTACAAGGATCCTGAGGAACGATATTCCTAGCTATAGAATGGAAGACGATCAGGAAAGTAACAGAATCCGCCCAAGACTTGCTAATCCAAAGCGCAAGTCTCTGATATCATCGAATGATATCAGAAAACCCATATCTCTTTCAAAAACCAAAGTTAACGAAACTCAGAAACCTATGTATATCAATACGGAACGCATAATAACAAATGTGAAAAGAGATAAACGATTGAGGGTGAACACATTGGATGTGCTCAAGCATTTAATAGAGAATTTTAATCCAGTAATTTCAGAATCAAAAATTGTGAATGAATCCTTAATACATAATGAGTTTAAGAACCATGCTTTGCATCATTTAGGTTATTTATTCGACGCACATGCTAATATAAACGATATTTCACTAGAAATAAATGAAATTCAGAAGAAGAAATCACAACTCCGAAGTAAAATTTTTGAAATAAAGAAAAATCATGCAGATATAGGTTCTGAATTAAACAAAATTAGAAGCAACTATCAAGATGAGAGATTAATGTTTAAGAATTTTAATAAGATGACAAATAGACTACATTCTTTATCAAATGTGGTAAACGGAAATGAATCAGATTCTGTTGATTCCTTAGAGTCATCTGAAGAAATGATCAACAATGGGGCTGAAACTATTGACAGGGACATAATTACGTTGAGCAAAATAGTAAATCCAAACTCTGGTATGCTTAAAAAGTTGTTCATAATTAATAATAAGTTGAACAAGATAGATAGCGAGTTATCATAATAACAATTAAATAAATAAACTTTAATTACAAACAATGAATATATATATATATTAAACGAACAGTCGTAATGGATAAAAACTGAAATAGTAAAACAGTATAGAGTAAAAGGTAGAGCACGTTTATGCAGAAGTTGAATGTGATTATATGAAAGTTACCCAGTTCTATAATGCTTGGTGAATAAGTATAGGCTACTTCGAAAGATTGAATTTCTTACTGTAAAACAATAGCATCATTCTAACTTATTTAGCTGTCATCAGCAATCAAAGCCATAATCATCCTGTACAAGAAAAAGAAAAACATTAATAAGTGAAAGCCTAATTTGATAAACGATTCCTTCTTATGTTTAGATAAAGTTCTGAAAATTTCTGTTGCGTCCAATAAATGATTCTTGTTCAAAAACTTATTGACGTTAAATGCAAGCAAGGGTACATTCAATAAAAAGACAAACCAGTATCCGTTAACCAAGAATAATGCCGTAATGAAGGCATGTAAACCACCTTCTGGGATAAACCATGGATTCAACTTGTTACATAATTCAATTGGGTTAATGTAATCACATTCTAAATCAGAATACATAATAGTGAAAAAAACTTGTGCAAACAAGTTAACAGCGTTAACAACGACAGCTAAAATAAATAACCTGTTTTGATGTTAGTTATTTTTCATTCTGAAAAATGTCACACCACCCTTTAGAAACGAAATGGTGAACCAATTCATATGTCCAAGAGCAGCAATAAATCATCTACATACCAACTTTCACCTGACATTATTTAATTATATCAGCTTAATACTTGAATATCAAATTATTGATTAGATTTGATTAATTGAAGGATTATTAGTGCTGTAGATGCGATGAAGGAAATGAAAAGTGTAGATCGAACAAAAATTGATTGACATTTTTGATCGCTTACTTAATTAGGTAATAACTTCATAATTCTGTAATACAATCACAAAAATTGCTTCAAGTCTTAGTGCTGTGAATATTAACAAAGCATGTCAAAATTGGTATTGAAAATATTGGTTTGATTCCCAGTGATGTATGAGACTTTAAACTTTATCAGAATATCTATGCTTCGATTTTGCTACAAAAAGAGTTTATATAGAAAATCATTAATACATTCAAGAAAAAAGATAATAGTCCAATGATTCGTCACAAACAACCTGCTATATATAAATGAATTATACGTTTTTCATTTTCTCGTATGTAACCTTTTACAAAAATGTACACAGTTATGCAATTAATGACATTTCAGTAATATCTTCCAGTTTAGTCTTACCGAAAGATTTCCTTCTCTCATGTGTGATCTTACCGCCATCTAATTTTCTCAAGCGATTGAAGAAGTTGATTAACAAAGTTTCATATTTAAGTCTATGTTTTGCCTTTTCCAAATTGGCGTCAGATTTTAAACGAGCAAAAAATTTAGAATCTCTTTCAGACCAATCCTCGTGATTCTTTGTCAATGACTGGTAATGAATAGCAAAGCTCTCAATGTCATCTAACGTTTCCAATTGTATCGGAGCACCCAAAGTGGAGTTACCTATTTCCAATTGTGAATAATCCAATTCATGGGGATTGAAGACGTAAGGGTAGACTGAAATGTTAATAGGATTCAACCTTAAATCTAATACCTTCAAAGTATCTCTTACGCCTTTCAAACTCTCAACAACACTTCCAATTTCATTCACATTGTTGCTTACTAAATATAATCTTTTAATATTTTGCATTTTCGATAGTGCTGAAATGTTACTCAAGTTATTAAAATTCAAATTTAGCTCTCTGATATTCGGGAACAAAGATGCAAATTCCGCTGGAAGCTTAGAGAGGTTCATTGCAGATAACACAAGAACATTCAAATTCAAGAATGGCTTGTAATAAATACTCTGATTCAATGTTGTTCTTGTATCGTTAGGAAATAAGTTAAAATGCGAATTCCCAGATAAGTCTAGTTGCAGTATATCAGTAGATCCATTCAACATATTTGTTATTACATCTGAATTGTTTTGAGACTTGCAAGAAAGTTCATCTAAATACTTGAACTTTTTAAAATCAGTAACCACATTTAAATTATTTCCATCCACTCTAAGACACCTCAAGAATGTATACGGTTCCAAGTTCAACTTCTTCAAGTTATTCAGTTTAAGTAATATTTTCTTCAAATGTACATGCTTTCCTATACATGAAATATTTGTAATTCGGTTTTCGTTTGCGTTTATTACCCTCAAGTTTGGTAGACACTCTAGGCCAATAAGCGATTGAATATTATTTTCAGAGAGATTTAGCTCCAGCAAATTCACTAGGTTGAAATTATTAAAATTAACTTCTCCCATTAAATCATTTTGAGAGGCATCGAGTTTTGTCAAGTTTTCCAACATTCTGACACCATCAATGGACATCAATTGATTATTAGAAGCAATTAACCGTGTTAAATGAAAATTATTACTAACATTTGAAAGATTAGTCATTTTGTTGAAGGATAAGTTCAAATGTTGCAAATCGTGATATTTATTGAAGGACGTCATGGGCTCGATATCATTATTTGAAATGTTCAAATTAAAAACTTTTTTTGGAAGACCATCCAAGAACTTAATATTATTATCAGAAAGATCCACCTTATTCAACCTAGGAAGAAACTTGTTTAAATCTTTGATACTGTCCAATTGGAATCCCATCATGGAAATGTCCGTAACCTTTCCCCAGTCAACAGTTTTGAAATCTTCTCTAATTGATAAGATTTCTGTTATGACAGCCACTAATTTCTTTTTCGTCTGCGAAAAAGTCATATCATTAATTTGGGAAACATGCGTAACATTATTCAATGAGGATTTGTCTTGATAATCATTGTCATCGCTCTCATTTCCCATATTAGGTAGGTTAAATGAAACTTCTAACTTACTATCATTATTTCTTCTGGCAGATTTATTCACATTCTTCGATGGTTTATTGTCAGTAAGAATATGTTGTACATCACCCTTATTTAATTCTCCTCCTTCCTCAGAGCGTATCAATAAATCTTCAATAGAATACAAACTGTCGTGATACTGGTTTTCTTTGTCATTCGCTATCCATTTCTGATTCTTTGTATCTAGAATCATATTATTATACGCAACAGGCAATTCAATTCCTGGTTCCACCCTACCTTTTATAATCGGGTGTTGATTGCCAGATTTTTCTTTCGATTTGTGAATAGGAGAACCATTCAACGAATTATTGTTTTGTAGCCTCAATTGAGATGCCCGTTTCCACTTAATGAAATTTTGCATCTGACTTATGTCTTCTTGAGTGAAGTCGATATCATCAACTACAACTTCACGACCATATTCGCTTTCTTTATTGTTATCATTTCTGTTTTTTAATTCATGCTTCAATCGTGCATTTTCATTCAGTAATTTTTGGATATCAGTCTGGTATGCATTCACATTAAGATCATTCATCATTCTTTCTAATTCTTCTAGTCTGTTTGCAAAATATATCATGTCATTCAGATTTTGTTCTACTTTCTTTCCCTCGTTTACCTCATCCTTTACATACAAGTTTTCACCTGCATGCCTATCATATGAATATTCTTCATCAATTGTATATGAGCCTTCGTTTGAATTTGATAATTCCTTTTGCAAAGTTTGCAAATTACGAGGGGACAAGTGTGGATGATTGGTATCTCCTTCCCATTTTAAAGAATTACTACGATCAAAAGAGGTATATTCGTTTTGATGAGTTTCGGTATGACCTTCATCCGTATTATATTGCTGGAACTCCGTAGTTTCTTGTTCCTCAAATCCACTAGTGAAGGAAGAGTATTCATCTACCGATGGAGGTTTATCAATATTACTGACTTTAACATTTTTAGGTGTTGAGGTAGCGGTAGATTGAGAATTTACAGCTGATGATAATGAACGCTGTCTGTCTTCAACATTACCTATTTCATTTGTAATATCCTGATTCATTTTAAAGCCTCTTTTCTGAATATTATTGAATATATTGTTTGCATTTTGTAAAAATTGTTCTTCAGTATAAGTTCCAGACTTTGTAAAATTCTTAATTTTTAAATGTGGTTCTTGTAATGGATTTGACGATTCTGGAAATACATCACCATAACTCTTCTTTTGTTTGTCAGAATTTTGTTGTTGCAGCTTCGAAGACGACGGTGTCTTTGTATTGATTTTTTGTAGGAGATCTGTTAATTTCCCTTTCGTGAAAGTATTATATTTATCAGCAAATAATTTCAATGGAGATTCCGGATTTGGAACATGTAACAAAAAATCATTTGATTTTCCCTTACCTTCACCCTCTAAAATATTCTCTAATTGAATTATTTGATCCCTTGTCAAATATGCCGCACCACTTTTATTAGAGATAGATGCCATTGGTGTTGATAGAGTTGAAGAAACTGAATTGCTGTTCGGTTCTAATTCAGGTTCTTTTTCGGTCTGAGCATTATACGATGATTTATCTACGTTTGTACCTTCTTCTTTCAGGCTGTCCATCGAGAGGAAAATATTGTGCAATTGAGGCTGTGATCTTCTATTGAATTCATATTCTTTTGAAGCCTTCTTCCACATAGGAGTCTCATTTGCCGTTGGTTTCGAATTATGGATCATAGTATTAGTCGCTGAAAATTGTAAATTCATGTCTAAGTCCCGGTTTGAATCAGACTTTTTAGTAATTCTAACTGAAGATCCAAAATCTCGCTCATCTAAATTTTCCAAATTTTCTAGTTCAGATGATTTAGGCGGCACCCATTTGTCAGCTAGTTCCTCAGGCATCCAATCTGGCGTAGCATTAAAATCTGCAATGTTTAAAGAGTTATGAACATGTTCCTGTCCTTGGTTTATGGTAGAAGTCTTAATCGGCGGAGTATTAGAATCAGTTGCATGTACGTCTTTGTTTCCAGCTGATACATTCACTGAATATTCTTCGGCTTCAGGGAGACTATCTTGATGAGGAAGTCCAAGCTTAGATTTAGTTTTCGCATTAGGATGCGACTTGTATTTAAACGTGTTCGGTATTGAGACTGGGGAATTTATTGAATTGATGCTGAACGAGTTATTACTATCGTATTTGAAATCGGCATTCGGCAAATATTTTAATTTATTCTGATACGAATTATTACCATTATCATTTTTATTATCCCCATTATTCTGTTCTTCTTCCTTATGTTCATCTTTGTCCTGATGGTGTTCATTATCAGCTGCATCCCGTTCTACTATATTTAGTTCACTCTGATCCGTCATAGTCATTGTAGGTTTCACTTGGTCCGATCCGTGGGTCATATCTGCATGATAAGATTTATTGATTTGGTCCATTAGGCTCTTATTAATAAAATGAAACGATGGCTCTCGACTTTCATTTATCAGATACATGTCATCTATGTCCTTGTTAGATTGATATGTTGTAGATGGCAAAGTGGACGTGTCTCTATTTGTTTTATGATCACTGAGCTCTGTATCTCTAATGAATTTGCGAATATTCGTCGCCGTGGAGCTTTGAGACGTGGATGTATCCAGTACGAGCCGACTCATAACTCACAAATTCAATAATCTAAGGTATCTCTACTTGCTAATAACTCGATGAATATTAACTATGTACCAATTACAAAAAGTTAGCCGCTAGTAGATCGATTGTTTTGATTTTCTGAAGATCAAAAACATATCTAACATGCAAAACAGTATATTATTTACAATTTGCGGTTTTAGAGGTATATTTTAAATTACCTAACAAATACAACTAATAATTTCAATCAACGTATTTTCAAAGCATTAAGTTGGTATAAAACTAATTCTTGAATAAATCAGTTTATTTCTATTCGATTAAGCTAATTGTTTTATTACAGTGATTCATTCATCAGGTTTTTTATTTGAATTATTCTTCTTTTTCAATTCGTTTGCAATCGTATAACTTTGCTCCATAACGAATTAATAGAAAGTAATTGATTTTTTTTAAAATACCAAATTTGGATATTCAAATTCACAGTTTGTTAACTTTTTGAGTTTTTGTTCGTTGTTAAGGTCATTTATAATTAGTTCCATTTCTACCAGCATTGTTTATCAGTTTCATAAAAATTGGAGTTTAGTGTTGGTCATATAAAAACTTCATCTGAAAGCAAAACGCAAATACATATAATTTTGCCTAATACAGTTGTTTGTGGATACCATTTATTGGACCAAACCATTGACTAAATATATACTAGTCTTTTCAATTGATTGGTAGCTCGCTTTTCCTCATTTGTCGTTTGATTTTGGAGTTCAATAAGTTTTAACAATGTCTTTTTTATCTTCGAATCAAGAAGAATACCCGTCAAATAATAAAGAGGCTAGCCATAACCCATCTGGTGGTGTTGACGCAGAGAATATAGGACACACTACGTCGGCAGTTGTTCCGCCTGTGATCCAGTCTAAGTTACAAGGCTCTTCGTTGGATCCTTCAACAGTAACGTCTAATACAGCCAGTCATCAGCATCAACAAGAACAAGAAATGTTATCAGGCTTTGCTATTCCCAGACCTCCTATCTCCACCCAACAATCAAGTGTGGCAGCAGAAAAAGAACAGGGTTCTAGCACTGGCGAACCTGATTCTCCACGTACATTATGGATGGGTGATTTAGATCCTTGGTTAGACGAAGCTGCGATAACTGATTTATGGTGGCAGATATTACATAAAGAAGTTACGGTTAAAATTATAAAACCTAAAGCTTCCAAGCCTGAGAATAATGCGCATGGGCTTTCCCACTCTGGCTATTGCTTTGTCGAATTCGAGACTTTTGAGGATGCTCGACAGGCATTAGGGTTGAATGGACAATTATTACCAGATATAGCTATGCCCTCGCAAAAGCAGTTCCCGAACAATCCTGATAATCAAAAGAAATATTTTAGACTTAATTGGGCTAGTGGTGCGACGTTGAGTGCTCCAATTATCCAGACTCCTGAGTATTCGTTGTTTGTTGGTGACTTATCAGCTTCCACTACAGAAGCGCATTTATTGGCATTTTTCCAAAAGAGCTTCCCTACGTCAATTAAAACAGTAAGGGTTATGACAGACCCAGTTTCTGGTAAATCTAGATGTTTTGGGTTTGTTAGATTCACTGATGAGCTGGAGAGACAGCGTGCGTTAGTTGAAATGCATGGAGCTTGGTTTGGTGGTAGGCCATTGAGAGTTGCCCTAGCTACTCCAAGAAACGCCGGTGGGAAACTTCATTACCGTACTATTCCAAGTCCTAATTTCTATAATCCTGACCAAGACCAACAAATGTTCATCCCCCCTAACGCGATGACAATGGGTGGTTCGCCATTTGGATTTTACGGAAATCCACAAATGCCACCACATCCTCATCACCCTCACCGGGCACCACCTCATTCATACCCTAATCACAATCCTCCTATGGATATGCAATCTTCGAATGAATATCGAGAAGACCGTGATCAAAATGCAGCAACTAATATACATGCTAGTAATGAACAGCTTAGGTCTCCTAATTTACAAGGCGCTCAACATTGTCAACCATTTACTGATCCAAACAACACTACTGTGTTTGTTGGGGGTCTATCATCAGAGGTTACAGAACAGACCCTATTTACGCTATTTAAACCTTTTGGTATAATCCAGCAAGTCAAAATTCCTCCTGGTAAGAATTGTGGCTTCATTAAATACTCGTCTCGTGAAGAAGCAGAGGAAGCCATTGCGGCAATGCAGGGGTTTATTATAGGAGGAAATAGAGTTAGATTAAGTTGGGGAAGAGTTTCAATGAATAATAAAAAGTACCAACAACAGCAACAGCAAGTTGCGCAAGCAGCACAAATGCAAGCTGCGACAGCGTTATCCATGGGAATGGATCCAGCAAGTGCAATTGCAGCGGCAGCGGCAGCAGCAGGTGGCTATCCTCCCCCAATACCTGGGGCACCTGGACATCCACAAAATGCAGGTATTCCAATGATGAGAGGAATGCCACCGATGGGACTTCCACGACATATTCCTATACAAGCATCAGGGAACATACATTCACCTAATCCAACAAATATGCAGAATTATCAGAACTCAAGTGAAGAAAACGACACTTCATTTGAAAAATCTGATGCAGATTCTAATGATAAGACTTCAATTGAAAATTATGGTGTTGCGCCACCATTCTATATGCGCGGTTTACCTGCCGATTATCATATGCGTACACCTGCTTCTCAACAAACGGTTCATGGTCAAGACGATTTAGCTAGTTCAATGACGAATATGAATTTGGACGTTGAAAATCGAGATGCAAATATTAATTCAGAAAACTACAGGGGCTACCAAGGAGACCATAGATTTATGATGCCTCCAATGTTCAATGGAGTGTTCCCAATGCATGATCTCCAGTATCAGCAATTCATACCACATCAACAGCCTGATCCCCAAGCTGGTTTCCACAAACAAAGTGACCATTTGGCGAATGACGATATTACAAATAACGCCAGTAAAGATGATAATGAAAGAAAGAATGATAATGAAAAAAAAAAATGATAATGACGATTGAATTTCTAAGAACGATGCGTTTATCCCCCCAAGGGCAATCTTACCAAAAGTCGGTGTTTTTTTAGTTTCCGTTTATTTCACTTCAACCATCCAAAGTTATCGCATGACTTATTATATAGTTCCGATTCTTTGGTGCTAGACTAATCTATTACAAGCTTTCCTTTTCTGTTAATTTTCGTTTGTTACTACGACCGTTCAATACATATTTTAGTTTCTGATACGCAACCACCCTCCGTTCAACTTGGGTGATCTCTTTACAAGCATAACTAAACATAACCGTAAAATTTAAACATAACCGTAAAATTTAAACACTAAATACGGCTCCGGGAGCCACAACCTAAAAACTAAAAACATAGGGAAGAAACATAACCCCAAAGAAAACCAAAAATTAAATAAATCCCAGAATAACCATCCGCAATCCTAAACTTATGACCTCTCGCCTCTCAATCTTCTAGCTAACTGGATATCCTTCTTTTGGATAGTCACTCTCTTGGCGTGTATAGCACACAAGTTGGTGTCTTCGAATAACGAAACCAAGTATGCTTCCACCGCTTCCTGCAAAGCACCTATAGCTGACGACTGGAATCTTAAGTCCGACTTGAAATCCTGAGCAATTTCTCTCACCAATCTTTGGAATGGCAACTTTCTGATTAACAATTCAGTCGACTTTTGGAATCTTCTGATTTCTCTCAAAGCAACGGTACCTGGCTTATATCTGTGTGGCTTCTTAACACCACCACTAACTGGTGCCGATTTTCTAGCCGCCTTGGACGCAAGTTGCTTTCTTGGGGCCTTACCACCTGTAGACTTTCTAGCTGTTTGCTTGGTTCTTGCCATTATAATATATATGTATATTTACTTACAAGATTAATAAGGAGCTAAAGAAGATAAAAAGAAAATTTAGTTCAAAATTCCGAAAAGGGCGTGACGGTGAGACTCTCAGCTCTACGAAGTGGCAAAGTTTTATTGATGGTCGAATGATTGCGCAAATATCCGAGTATTGGCAAGTACATTCACATACAAAATCCAACCAATCATATTGCGCGATTGGAATAGTAATATTTAAGACGAGATTGAGAAACCACTACACGTGAGTATTATAAGAAAGTGTTATTTAAACGTATAGTGTAAAATACAATGCAAAAAAAATTATAAATAGAGGTAGCGACAGATAGGGTCAAATGGAACCAGCAAATGGCATATATTTAACATTGAGCGAATGGAGATTCTTTGGCACGCAATTATGGATATAAAGTGAGCGCAGAAAAATCATGGCAGACATTTGAATCATTTGGAAAATTGTGTAGAATTATGATGTGTAGATAGGTGCCTGTGAGACGACACTGTGGTATTTATAATGATTGTTCGTAAATAAACGATAATCGGCGAGATGGAAGCAAAGTGAGCTGCCGAACTTAACTTCTGTACCATAATCTGGTGATTCTGGTCTTCATCATTTTCTTTTGTAATTGGAAAACACCGTACATCAAGGCTTCGGCGGTAGGAGGACACCCTGGAACGTAAACATCGACCGGGATAAGTCTGTCACAACCCCTGACGACCGAGTACGAGTAGTGATAGTACCCACCCCCGTTAGCACACGATCCCATGGAAATGACCCATCTTGGATCCGCCATTTGATCGTAAACCTGTCTCAAGGCTGGAGCCATCTTGTTAGTGACAGTACCGGCGACAATCATGATATCGGACTGACGAGGAGATGCTCTGAAAATAATACCCAATCTATCTTGATCGTATCTTGGGGTGGAAACATGCATCATTTCGACAGCACAACAGGCCAAACCGAAGGTAACAGGCCAAAACGACGACTTCCTTGCCCAGTTTGCAATGGTGTCCAAAGATGTTAAAGCGTAGTCGACTGGAGATGAGGCGGTCTTTTCTGACATTAATGGGAAGTCTGTTGGCAATGGTCTTGGTGTTAAGTCCTTCGAGGAAACAGAACGGACAGCTCCATATGGAATTAACTTCATGGATTGATGTTTGCCAACACTTAATACAGATCTTCTAGTTAAGGAATACATCTTATGTGAGTATGTATTTGTAGTGTGTTTGTTATGTTTATTGTCTATTAAAGCAGAAATATAAGAAGTTTTCAATGTTTAATTTTGTGATAGTCAGAAATATCAGCAACAAAAAATCGCTAGTGATTGGATACGACATTTTTCTAAACGTTGGGGTCAAGACATTTATATGACACCCGATACAACGTTACATTGATGTAGGACGATAATCCATATGATACAAATATCTATAATCGGCGTATAGTAGTATGTTCTACAGTGAACACTTTGTTAGTTTATTTGCTTCCTTTAATAGGTTTCTTATAATATATACATGCAATATATAATTCAAGGCGCATCGCCTGCGTGGAAGTAGCTGTTGTTTTCTACCTGTTCTTCTCACCGTGGTTATCCATAATGAAGTATTAAGCTTGCAGTTCATTGGATAACGTCTTCTAGGTAATCCTTCAATCTTTCCACCATGTCGTCTTTTACGTTTGACGGAACCAATTCTTCTGCCTTAGGCTTTACAAACGAGAATAACTGGTCGAAACTGATTGCAGAGTCGTTAGCCAGTTTTTCATGTAATTCACGGTTGGCCAACTGGGTCACCTTGTCGTACCACCCGGATTCGTAGAGTTTTAGTTTTAACTGTTTGTTTATTATGTCGTAGTTTCCGGACGATATAAGATGTTCTTGAATTTGTGATTTAATTTGGTCTAGTTCATTTTGTTGTTGTGTCATCTTGAAAATAGCAATATTAGTAACACCTTCGTGTGTGCACGTAGACGTCTTTTGGGTATATATAATATATATATATATAAATATATATGATCCTTTGTACTAAGCTATGATATGGCTTTCAGAAACGACTTCTTCGTGTAGAATCACTCAATATTCAAAACAGAATATTAGGAATCTCACGAAATCCTATTTCGGTGTGCATCAGACTCCTAGGCTTTTATCCCCCAATCGCATAAGAAACATGTCAAGTAACTCAAAAGGGTCACCATATGATGCCAAGATGGTATCTGTTGAACCACTTGAGCAAGGAAAATGGATTCAAACACGTAAATTGAATTATAAAGACCCAAGAGGTCAAGATAGAGTTTGGGAAATGGCCATTAGAACTACCCGTTCCGAAACTACGAATATTGACGGTGTTGCAATAGTCGCTTTACTTGATCACCCAGATAAAAAGAAAGAAATAGTTTTGACGAGACAGTTTAGGCCTCCGGTCGAAAAGGTGGTTATTGAATTACCAGCAGGATTGATCGATTCAAAAGAAAGCGTTGAGGCAACTGCAGTTCGTGAGTTGATCGAAGAAACTGGTTATCACGGTACTTATAAATACCTGACAGAGTCGATGGCCAATTTGGTTAGTGATCCAGGTTTAACAAATGCAAACATGGCCATAGCCTACGTGGATGTAGATTTAACCCTACCGGAAAACGTCAACCCACAAGCTCAATTGGAAGAAGGTGAATTCATTGATTCTATTGTTGTTCCATTTGAGAACTTGCTAGAAGAATTACACAGTTTAGTTAAGGATGAGGGTTGTGTAATTGATGCCAGATTGTACCACTTCGCTGTAGGTATTGATCTTGCGAAATCCCTTTGATGGCATTTGAATTTACTTTCAGATTATGAGATGTAGTATCAAACGTAATATATGCTGATATAATAGCTCGTGTGATACCAATGAACTTTTAAATGTAGCATAGAAATCGCATTCTCAAAAACCATAGCATTTTTGCCCGTGAAAACGTTATCATTCAAAATCAACTATAGTATCTTTATCTTTTTAAATAAGACTATAAAAGCTTCGATATGTCTACTGATATAGATGTTTGCGGCTTTTGTCTAGGTGGTGAAACTGATATACCTCCCTTTGGAAGTCTACAAGATGCCGAAGATTTGGTCCATCCATGTTCTACTTGTTCATTAACTGCGCATAGAAAATGTCTACTTGATTGGTTTAATTCATTATCATCGGATAAGCTACAAGTGGTTAATGCGCTGTCGCTTACAGAAGGATCAGTTAGACGTCCACATTCTCATAGCCATGATGAAAGTATTGGTGTTGGACAACCTCCACAAGAAACTAGAATTCACATCAATATATCTTCGCAACAATTAAATGAATGGATTATTAATATTGCTTCTAGTTTAAGCGGAAACATAACGACTGAAAGCTTATCGTCCACTAATGGGTCACAGGATACATCAAATGGATTTGTCGTGCTTTTATTGGCGCCCTGTCCGCAATGCAAAGACGATATAGTATTCAGTATGAGGAGATCTTCGTTCTTGACGTTGACAACTGCTACAAGGACGCTTATCACGCGAAGTGCTCAATACGGTGGATTGTTTCTTGTTATTACTTCAGCAGTTACTGGAATAGTATCGATGGGTTACATTGGATTGACAACATGTGGTTTAAAAATGATGGAATCGTTAGTACCAACACCCCTACTATTAAAAATGTTAACCAGAAATGCGTCCATCGATACAGATACATCTCATTATTCGTTGTCTCTGGTTTTGTTTGGTAATGTTAATAATTATGCAATTGATAATTTAGAGCAGGCATTATCCAAGGGATTAGTTGATCCTTTAAAATTTTCTCGTATTCCTGTTTTACCAATAGTTCTCTACCGTATGCGGTCATCTTCAATAATATCTTGTTTGTTGGGAAATTTAAAAGAAAATTCTTTCAACAATTGGCTTACCGAATTTATGATAAGCGGATATATATCATCGCTAGGAAACCATGAATTAATTAAATCTATAATGAAAAACTTTCAATCCCTGATTCTGAGAATTTTACAAAACCCAAGATCTGTATCAGAAGGCTTGGGACTTTTGAAAGGTGTTAGTTTGTGGAAAACAAATAATATGATTTCTATGCTAGTGCCCTTGAGATGGTTATATGACTTGTTTTTTAGAATGACGCTTAACAGGCTTCATTTCAATATTGCAATGAGTATAAGACCTCGTGATATTGCCAACTCATTGAATGCTTCTGAATTAGACGAGTTAGAAGAAATAGGTGCGAATATTGGAAAATTGGAATTTAAATTCAGAAGTATCCAAGAAGTTATAGATATTCAAGTTGAGAATGAATTCAAGTCCAAGTCGTCATATCCTTTGATAACAACCCTTTTCAAATTTCTCAAGAAAAGGTTGTTCTTCTACGAGCGTTGTTTTAGTTCGAAGCTACACTTGTCATATTCAAAACTAAAACTTTTATCATGGATGCATGAGGCAAAAGCATGCGTTAACAACGACTATTCTTCAGCGTTCTTATATAATTCAGTTACAATGAGGTTAGTAACGACGGTATTATGGCCTATTGCAAGCGCCAAATTAGGAAACGTGATATTTAATATTTTACAGACCAAAAGCCTTGCAACCGTACCAAAAGAACAGTTATTATTATTGGGTAACATAATTGGTATGGTTGCTATTGTTTTCATTAAGGATAGTATTAACGTATATTTAAGTAAAAAGAAAGCTGAACAAATATCAAAAATGGCAGTCTTGTGCGTTGATGTTGACAAGCAACGTGATGATAATTCTAATGACCAAAACGACCTTAGCGCGAATGATGATAGTAATTGGATTACAGAAGATGAAGAATCTGCTCATAGATTCCCTGGAAGATATGTAGATTAATTATTTAAGAAGTATTAAAATTTAATTGTACATCTTAATATATAAAATACATAAATCATATAAACTGATAACACTTACAAAACAAAGTTGGAAATACAAACTTAATCATCATCGTAATCTTCATCCTCATCAACTTTTCTTAAAGGAGGTTCAACTGGTTCAGAAGATTTCTTTTCTTCGGCTCTTTCTTCGGCTTCATCTTCCTCTTCTTTCTTACCAGTAACATTAGAAGAAAATTGAGGAACTTCAGATTTTGGTTCTGAACTTTCCTTGCCAGATTTCGGACTTTGCTTAGCTGACTTAGTCTCAGGCTCTTCTGCTTTTGGTGTGTTTGTCTTTGCGGCACTAGCGTTGTTTGCAACATTTGCCAACGAACTCAAAGGACTATTCTGTTGCGACTTTGCAGTCTTTTTTGATTGCTTCTTCGTAACCTTCATATCCTTTTTATCTTCTAAATCACGCTTCGTACCGGTATTTCGTTGAATTGGAGGAATTGAGGACGTCGTTGCCATTTGTGGTGGGGAATTGTGAGGTGGTGATAATTTTGGTTGCGGTGGAGGAGATGGTGGTCTAGTAGTGGCTTGTGTTGGTGTATTTGTCGAGGATTGAATCTGTGATTGTTGTTGTTGTGGAATACCAGGAAGATACGAAGATTGAGAATTCGATTGAGAAATTTGTGGCGGTTGGTGGACTGGTGGAATTGGAGATGCCGTAGGCTGATTAGGCTGGGGAATCTGAGGTGGTAGTGGGAGTGCATGTGGATGTGGATGTGTTGAGCCTTGTTGATGAGGTTGTAAAAGCGCGGGTTGTTGGTGTTGTGATTGTTGTTGAAGTGGAGGTGGAGGGTGACCCTGTAATAATTGCGATTGGGGTTGTTGAGGACCTTGCTGCATTTGAGTGCTTTCTAAGATCATTCCCTGAGGTAACTTTGGTTGCTGGCTTGCTGGTGGTGGTTGAGGTGGTTGGGTGTTACCTTCTTGTTGGTATTTGATCAATTGATCCAATCTTGACTTAATATGAGGGTTATTAGGATCCAATCTTTCAGCCTGTCTATAGGCGTCTAATGCATCACTGATTTGATTATTACAAGTTTCATATAAAGTTCCCAAATCGTACCAAACCTCACTGATGTATGGGTTTAATCTTATTGCTCTAGTGTAGGCATCTAAAGCATCGCGGTATTGTGAAATTTGATAATACAAAACACCAATCGAACACCAAAATGTAGGGTTTCTGGAATCTCTGTTGACCGCCTGTTGAAAGGCTTCATAAGCGGCATTGAAATCACCTCTAATCATGTGGACCCTACCAAGGTAATACCACGAGTGAGCATCTGATTGATCGATTTCCAACGATTGTAATAAATACTTCAAAGCGATATTTAAATCTTGTTCGAAATGTTGTTGGCTAGAATTACCCGAAGTAGTTTCTGCTTGCGAATATAAGCAACCCAATTGTTGCAAGACCTTTGCATGTTGAGGGTTCACCTGTAGGACTTTTTCGTAGGCCTCTTTCGCCCCTTGCCAATCTTTTTGTTGTTCCAAAACCGAACCGATTTGGAACCAGACATCTGGTTGTGTTAGCGGATGCGGTGGGTTGCTTAAAATGTACTGGAAGCATTCCAACGCCGACTGCAATTTGCCCTGGTGCTTATAAATAATTCCCAACCTGAAATAGATTTCGTTCGACTTTTCGAAGTTAGGATCCAACTCCAAGACTCTAACAAATGCCTCCTCGGCGTACTCTAAGGATCCGTATCTATCATACAAGATACCAATACCGTGCCACAACTTAGGAACGTTAGGATTCTCCAAGTAATACAATGCTCTCTGGTACGCCGCATACGCCCTTTGCAAGTCATCCAACATCAAATAACAGTGTCCCAATAATCCCCACGTCTCCCCGTTCTCAGGGTGAAAGTTCAAAGCCTGTTCATACAATTCTGCTGCCTTGAAGAAGATGTCCTTGGACCTATACATGTTGGCTAACTTCGTCAAGATCTCTGGGTTGTTAGGCGAGTGTCTTAACGCCGAGTCGTACGACGCCAAAGCCTTTTCCACGTCACCCAAACTCTCTGCCAAAGACCCTATCGCAAGCCATGTCCCAGCCGTGGTCTCCATCAAAACGTTAGACGGGTTTGTGGGGGGTGTCATTGGCTGGGGTGACGGAACCGGCATAGATCCATTTGCCTGTTTGTGCCCATTATTGCTCATCGCCATCTGTAAGGGAATACTCGTTGCCATACTACCGTGTGTTTGCTACTATTCGTGTGCTCCAATCGTTTCAACAATCCAATTTTTAAAATAAAAACACAAAAATTTTCACTCCTAATTCTGAGTAAATGTTTATGTCCAACGTTCGAATGTGGGTACTAATTATAACCGAGGCAGTTTTCTTTACACTACTCTTGTAATGCTAAATCTTTCCTAAATACGCTAGTTGGTTCCTCTGTGGTTACAAACTAGTCAATAATACACTAGTCAATGGTTTTCTACCTTTGCCATCTAATTATGGAAAAATAAACTTGTTCTGGCAAAACTACAAAATTCACCGAGACGTACGACTATGTGGAAAAAATTCATGAACTCTGCACCCCCTGTTTTTGCGGCTTATAATTGTGCATTTACCCGTACTTTGTATGTGATTCTTAAGGTTTTCGTATATACGCCAAACAGGGGGTGCATACCTAAAATTGACCGATCGCCAATAGAACAAGTGGTTCTTTGTTTTTGTACAGAATGTTAGGTACCTTGTTACAGACTATAAAAAGCGTAATTACGGCAACAGTCTTTTATATGGTAGTGCATGGATATATATATAGCGTATATACTGATATGTAAGTATAGATAAATGTATAGGTCGACATGTTGATTGTTGCGCTGGCAGAACCGATAACAATTGAAACTGCGAGAAATTTATCATTCGGCAATTTCGTGAAATGCGTTTCGAGAATAATAACCGGAAGAGCGATGCTTCTTCGGACGTGTAAAATCTCACAATATGGAAACAGCGATGTGAACAGTGGCGGCTGTATGGATGCATACGGGTGGACCTACAATTTCAGTTTCAGGGCCTTAAATGACGAATTGAAGCCTAGCAACTCGTTTATGTCCTTTGTCCAGTCGTTCTCGCCCCGAGCAACGCACCAGATGCCCTTCTGGCGGCGGTCCTGCTTGCTCGCGGGCGTTGAGGAATCGTGGAAGTCTCTTCTGTCGGTATAGACGTCGACAGACTTCTGTGGATCAGGACCAGTGGTGGAGGAGTCAGACGGACGGCTGAATTTTGCTGAAGCAACGGTCGAGTCGTTTTCACCCGCCACATGGATCTGGTCGCCTGGTTGCAAATCTTGCTGCAGAATGCCGTCGATGTTTAGTTTGATGGATGCATTTCTGTTCTTGTCAGACAACTTGATCATTATGTGCGAGGAGGCAGGAAGAATCAAGGGCCGGAACGACAACGATCTGGGGCAGATGGGTGTGAGGATGATACACGGAACCAAGGGGTGCGTGATCGAGCCACCGGCCGACAACGAGTACGCTGTGGATCCGGTGGGAGTAGAGAACACGATCCCGTCGCCAGTGGTAGTAGTTAGGAACTCGTTGTCAATGTAGATATCCAAGGAAATGAGATTGGGCTGGCTTCCCCTGTGCAACGAGATGTCGTTCATGGCATGCAACATGGTGCTCTGCTGTGGCGGGTTTTGCGATTCGGCCTGTCTGAGATTCTTGATGGGTGTCGTGTCGGTTATTGGCTTATTTGTAGAGTCATTTATGAATTTGCGAACAACATAACACTCTAATCTATGTCTGTGTAATGCCTTGCCTCGCGATTCGTACACCTTGCGAAAAGTCTCTCTGAATGTACTGAAGTCAAACGGCAACAAAAATCCTAGCGTTCCCAATGCAAAGCTCAACACCGGGGGCACATTTGCGTTCAGAAACGTGCTGACTGCTCGCAAAATGGTTCCATCTCCACCAAGCGTTACTATCAAATCAGTCTTGTTAACAATATCACTCAATTTCCCCGTGTAGATGACGTATTTGGAATCCAGCGAAAATTTGGGCCTCTTCTCCCTCATGATATTAGCAACAGATCCGCCGGTACTCGTCTCGTGTAATATTTCATCTGCAACATCTTCACCAACAACAACGTTCACGGAGGGATAGTTATCATGGATATGCGTTATGAATCTGACAGTCGCATCTCGAACGTCCTGGTTCCATGGCTTTTTAACTACATAAATATTCTCCAACGGGGAATTCCATATTATGTTGCTAAGTTGAGAGTTTGGAGAACCAACGAATTCTGGGAATGTGCTATTTCGTAAACTTTTGCAAGATCTAACTGTTATGAGGTCGTTACGCATTAGTATATCATTTCTTTTCATCAGTGTCGATGAAAACTGTCTTGCTAGCCTCAATTGACTTATATGCGTTGGTCTTATAGTATTGTTAATGCGTGTATATTGCGGTATTTTCCATAGCCGAAGTATCATATTCAATATGAATGACGTGAGTATGTGAGCTCTGTAATAGTTTTTTCTGTCAAAAAAATTATTCTTTTGTAGTTATAGCTTGAATGGATCTCAATGTACACGCCAGGTATGTTTAGTGTTAAGTCTATTGTGTTGAATTAAGTGTCAATTAGCACTCAATCGATAAAAATTTAATTATATCGTACTACTTTTGTTCATGTAAATCACCTGATCATGTGCTGATAAGGTTGTTTGAAAGATCGTCGGCATATACTACACCAATTCTATATATTTTCATATTTATTATAATAACTGCAAAATAAAACTATTGGACGTAATTTACATAACGCTTTCTTTCGATAACAGCCGATAAATCTACAAAATTTAAAATTTTTAAAAAAAATCAAAGATTAGGCATTATTCTCGTTTGAGTTTAGTTGATTGATCTCTTTTAATTCTTCATCAGTAAGCATATTGGTATCTTCATTCGACAGCTCTGCTTTTTCAGGTTCATGTGCTGATTCTATTCCAGTTGGTTTCAACTCGACGGCTGGCGTAGGCTTACTAGAATCATGGATGTGTTTACTACAAGCATCTTTATCATCATCTTCATAAAATTCGTTGTCTGGTTGGATTATTTCATCTCTCGCTTGTTGTGAACCACCTTTTGTATCTTTGGCCTCCTGCGTGTCTTCGTCAACGTCACCCAAGTCTTCTGGGTCATTTGGAACGTAGTTCATTTGAACTGATGGTGCATGCTTAGTATTTTCTAAGTTTGTCAAAATATTCGTCAATATTTTATTTAAAAATTCAGGAGAATTGGCATTGTACATATTGGATGGTCTAACGTCCAACTTGTAATCGGGACCATAGTACTCGTAATATTCGTTATATGGCAATTCACTAGGTAACACCACGTTGTTCAATAACCCAGCTTCAAACGACCAGGTTCTGGCAACGTTTCTCATGGTATAACCACCTCCACCAACAACCATCATTGGTACATTAAAGGATTTGACAAAATTAATACAGTTAGCATGACCCGACATCGATAAGTTAAAACACCCTAGTCTGTCACCACTCAAGGAATCCCCACCACATTGTAAGACAATTGCTGATGGTTGGTACCATTCCATAATCTTGTTAATTACTGGTTCAAAAATAGACCTATACGTAGCGTCATCAATACCGTCTCTTAAGGGAACATTTACTGCGTGATGCTTACCCTTGCCAATACCAATATCTCTTAATTCACCTGTACCGGGAAAAAATTCACCGTACTTATGAAAGGAACAAGTCATGACTCTATCTGTTGTATAAAATGCTTCTTCCACACCATCACCGTGATGAACATCAATATCAATGTATAACACCCTTGGATGGTATCTCAATAACTCAATGATACCTAAGACAATATCGTTCAAGTAACAAAATCCAGACGCTTCTGATTTTTTAGCATGATGCAAACCACCGGCGTAATTGATTGCAATATCACATTTCCCTCGATTTAATCTAGCAGCACCTTCCATTGAGCCACCGCCTGAGATGCCACAATACTCAAATAATCCATCGAACACTGGACAATCGTCCCCAACATTGAATTTAATCTGTTCTTTAGCGAACATGTCCAAGTTATCAGGGGAAACACGACTTAAGAAGTCAATATATTCATCTGTATGAAATTGGCACATTTCTTGTTTGGTAGCAGGTTTGGCACGGTAAATCTCCATCTTCTTGTATAATCCGTAATTCATAATTAACGAATGGGCCATTCTTATACGATGAGGCTTCATTGGATGACCTGCACCATAAGCATAGTTACCCACATCAGCATCATAAAAATACGCTACTCGCTTCTTTTGAGTTGGATCGACCTTCAAGTCATCAAACGGTAATTGAACATACATTTTGTAATCGCTCGTGTTTTCTTATTTTTTCAATATTGGTTGATAAAATGTATTTCAGTCCCTCTTTCGTTCTTATTTTCTTTCTTATTTTAAATTTTTGAAATAATAAGCAGGAAATGAAAACTATTTGATTATGGATGCGAACGTTTAGTCTACTTTCAAATAAAGTACTCCAACAGGTTAGAATATTATCAATTAGGTTAAAACTTGAAATATTCATAATGACTTTTTAGTACATGAGAAATCTAAAAGGTGTGCCTAAAAGTTACCCGCACTCAAGAACCTAGTAATAAGTATATATATATCCATTTATATAAACTATTCTATAGTACAAACCATAATTAATCAAATGCGTGTTCGTAGTTGTTTTACGTGGTCTCCCTCTCCATTCTAATCCTATTTTTGTAATCTGCCAATTGTCGATTCAATTGATCTTGTAATTGGGCATTATAACACCATTTATCGTAAACGTCTTGATTGATTTCAAAATTAATCCCATTTTCTAATCGAGCATCGATAGATTTGTTTGTCACAGTAACTGGGAATACCCAATAATACCAGCTTGGGCCCATTATACTTTTCCAGTTGCGCCCGCATCCCAAATCAAAGATATTTCCTAACTTCTTCTTTTTGCCCGAACCATCAAATTCATACTGAAAACTGCCACCGTTTTTATCGTTCTTAAAGTTCCATCTGTTTTCTTGAAACTCTATCGTTGTTTTATTTTTGGATATTAGATATAACAGGAAGCCCATGAATCCTCCCACAGTAATAAAAAATGCTAAACTTAGAACAAACAAGAATACTAAATTTAATGACAAATATTTACTGCTGTATTTTTCATCTGCGAAGAATCTCCAAAGAATATAAAGCGATACAATGAAGACAAACCCAGAATATGTAGCAACATAGACAAGGAACTGAGCAAAGAATTTATGGTTATAGAAACCCACACATGTAGCAAACCAAGGACAATGATGATCCATTCTTAAAACGCATCTATTACATGTAGAACAATGATGACAGCGATCTGGTTTCCATACGCTGCACTTTGTACAATATCTATAAGTCGAATTATTGTTCTTCAACGTATGCAAAGTCATGTAGTCAGAGGGCGGTTGTTCTGATTCAAAACTTGATGTATCATCGACACGTTCAGCGTTAACAAGAAGCGATGATGAAGTAGTTATATTATCGGATGTATCATACGGGTTTGCTGAGTTATATTTGGGTTTTGATAACAGCAAAATGTTACGAATTTTTAATTCTTCGAAATCCGATGGAGATCCTGGTCCAGCATTCAAAACTTTGAAATACGTATACATACACAAAATGTATAGTATACTTCCTATTAAACCTATGCCAATGCCAAATATTGCTTTTCCTTGGGTGTCCATTAATGTATCATAGCACCCATGCACAATCAACACGTAGATTGACCATGTCAAGACAGAAGCGCAAAACACTTTAGGAAATAGCGTAGATAATGTGCAACAGAGGGACTCGATTGACATTATCCATGGTGTATGGCGAAGCATTATCAGTGGATGAGATATCAACATGAAGTATGGTTATCGTAAGTTGTTTATAAGTATCGCATGATGAAATTGTATTTAGTCGATTCGCACTAGGATCACTTTTTTATTCCATGAACTATTTCAGTCTATTCTATATATATATATTTCTATTGATTCTTCTTAAGAGCTAGAGGCTTATTTGTAGTCATTTTAACTGAAGCTTCGTATCCGATACCCCCAAATACTAATCCGACTCCACACCATTGTAAACCATTTAGCTGGTGGCCAAATAAAACAACACTCAAGATCATACTGATCATTTTTCTAGTAACCGTAGAGGTGATAAGAATTAAGGAATCAAATTTTTCCAAGATGATGAAAACAAAAACTTGACCCACTGATCCTAGGATAGCAAATTCCAAGACATTTATCATAACATGTGGGTAATGATGAACAAAGTTTACGGTGTATGTTATTTCTGATTGGAACTTAAATATTAATGTATAAGCCAATGAATTTACAAAAATGAATGCGTTCAATATACACATTAAGTATGCGCCTGTCAACCTGGTTTGCTTATTTTTAGATACCAGTGATCCTTGCAATTTAAATAGCTGGTCCTGGGTAGAATTTGTTAATCCATCCAATAGCATGGACCCAATTAATTGAGCCATTCCTAAAGCAGTTTTGCCATCGCTGATATCGACCTTACTCGTGGTAGAAGAATGTGCTAATGTGAATACTATGACTCCTAGAGTAACATATCCAGCCACCATGCATTTGTATAATGGGAATTTTGTACGATAAAGTACAAAATGAACTAACATTACTGGAATTAGTTTACATGATTTTGCTAGTAAGTATGCTAAGTAGTCAACATGCTTTAATGATTCGTAACCCAAAGGTGATGATAAACTTGATGTAAGTGAGATCATGGCAAATGATTTGAAAAATTTCCATGCAATTGGTTTTTCATTCTGAGTAAAAATACATATTGGATTGGCTCTGGATGACACCAACGAGTAAATAAGGCCAATAATCGATGCAAAGAATGCTTGGATAATATTTATCACTAAGGGTGCTTTGAAAAAGTCCGGGCTACCTGTATCTGGATTTGATCCATATGGTTTCGTATTGATCCGTTCTTGCAAAACCGACCATGTTAAGAATGATGCATAAAGACCTAATACGCAAAATGTCAACGTTATTATCAGACCGCTTCCCTCTTTTTTCATATTGGTTTATAATAAGAGACAAATAAATGAATTTAGTCTGTTTTTACTATTTCTATAGATCGACGAAGTTATTTGTGCCGGATCTCGCGTATCCAAAACTTTCTCATTAACATGTATTTACTAATTAGAACTAAATAGCATATATATCATTAGCCACGACCAAAAATACCAAAGAAACCACTACGTTTTTTGTTAGGATCATCTTGGATAACTGTGGAGCCCGGCATTGTAGAAGTAGCTGAATTCGCGCTATTATAAGATGAGGAGCCGCCCATGCCATAATTAATGTAATTAAACCCAATATCAAACAACACTGGTTTGCTCAAAACAGGTGCAATGGATAAATTCTCATTGAAGTTGGCAATAATTTCTAACGTATCATTAGAAACTGGATATTCATTCATGTTTTCAATGACGTAATTACTTTGGTTCAAATCTTTGGATAAATCAACAGAAAATTGAGCCAATATTTGGGCTTGAAGTACTTGCGAAGGCAATTGCTTTTTGAATGTCGCAAATTCATCATTACTGCTAACATTGTATGGGAACATATCAATTTTGTAGAATTGATCGCCTGGAGACGATAAGCTTGAATCCACATGATCAAATATTTTCAATGCTTCGGCGAATTTGTTGTTAAGGGCAAACGACTTACCTAAGATGATGGATTTTTTGGCGATAAAGAACTTTTCCAAGTTATCCAATGACTGATACAAATCATCATCATTATACACACCCGGCAAGTCCTTTATTTCTTGGGTTGTTGTGATTATGGTACCATATAATCTAATAATATCTTTATTAAACTCTAGCTTCTTTGAGCCAAAGACGTTATCACTTTGAGATGATAACTGATCTATTATCAACAAGTCTCTTTTCAATCTCGTGAATAACAAGTTGTAGTTGATATAAGTTAACACAATTGCTCTGTCTTGAACCTTTTCAAGATCGTCCTCGTCCTTATTTTTGTCCATATCGTTCGTATGAATATCTAATAACTCGGACCATCCTGAAAATAATACATCAAATTGGTTAGCATCATTGAAATTTTTCCAATTTGTTTCGTCGTCATTAGTTAATTTCATAATTTTATAGGCAAGTTCATCGTTGTACAAAGTCGCCTCGTGATCTCTCCATTGAACAGATTTGATTAATTCAATTGACGAAGAGACTTCTGAAACAGACTCCGGGTCGATGCTTTCAATTATTTTGATGACAGGTTGTAAATAAGGTAATTTGTTATCACGACAATGCTTGCGGGATACTGTTTTCAAATCTGTTGTGGTTGCGTAAGCCGTGACATCTTGAGAAATAGCTAAGGCCAACGAAGGATCCACTAAAGTCTCAATGGTTTCGTTAATTATTGTTTTGTTGAATTGAATAGATTCTTCTTGTTCATCATCGACATCCATTTTATTCTCTTGTTGAGAATATAAAAATTGTAAAGCACATTTAGCAATAGAGAATGCATTCAACGCTAATGGCCATTGCTTTTTGTTGATTGATAAATTACCTTGAATAAGTGCCGCATAAATGTAATATTCAATCCTCTTGTACTCATCTTTTTCATTTACAGTGATTTCTAATAACTTTCTCGAATTGAATAATGACTTTTTGATTCTACTTATCATAAGGTTTCTGTATGAGGAAGCATTGTCATTACTAATTTCTAATAAACTTTTAATCTCTGAAGAATATAAAATATCTCTTTCTGCAGTCAAAAGCAAGACCAAACCATATCTCTCATCTTGGTCATAGCTTTCAAACGAGATTTTTGATAGTCTTTCTTTCTTCTTATAGTCTTTAGTGTCAGGAGTTATAAGGTCCAACTCATGACGCAATTTAATTAACGTCTTATTCAATCTTTTTCTTTGTTTATGATAGTCTTCTGAGCTCGAAAGGTATGCACTCATACGAGCCCCCAAAGTGGCATTAAGGGGATATTCCATTGTGCTTACTTCCTTCATAAACTAAGGAACGAAATTCTTTAACACTACTTTGGAATACTGGACGTATTGATGTTTTTATCCTGCACACGACCATATTATTCATGAATTTTTCGTCTATATATATGATTATGAAATTGAGCGCAGATGGGAGAACATTTTATGTCAAGCCAGATATTGTATTAGTAAAAAATTGCCATAATTAAAGGTTACAAAAATATTTTGGACGAGTCCGGAGTCGAACCGGAGACCTTTCACATGCTAAGCGAACGCGCTACCAACTACGCCACACGCCCTGATTTATGAAACAGAAGTGGTCCCTAGCAGGATCGAACTGCTGATCTCGGCGTTATTAGCACCGCGCCTTAACCAACTGGGCCAAGGGACCTCAACTGAAATCTGAAAGAAAACATTTATTGATATATACATAGTACATATCATGATAATTATATCATAACGATGATACACCAAGGTTGCAAAACAGAAGCTATAAATAAGAGTATCATTTCGCTGAGTAATCTCGACGACGGAACAAAGGAATGAGGAACTAAGAATCAGTAGTTAAGGTAAGTTAGTTAGCTAAAGAGTAATAAAGTTAGTTATACAGAGTTCTATGGAGGTTGTAGAACATATCTTATACAGCAGTCAAAGATAATTACCCTATTAGAACCCAGTTCTCTTACAAAATCTTAAGAATATATAACTATATAATATATATAACTATACCTACTTAATAATATATTAATACTGTTTGATGTATGCTCTATTTTTATGAGCTATGGATTCAGAATCAGTTTATATCAAAATACAGGAATTTTGTATTGTTTGTATCTCGAAGCCTAATGAATGAAACAATTGTTAATATTGATAAAAATGTAAACGCTTACAATAAATACTATTACACTATTTTAATTTAACTTTATTAGGTCCTCTAGTCCAAGCCCTTTTGACTCGCATATTAAGTCTCCCGAAACAAGAAGATTGGGGTATATTCTCGAAATAATCCGTATCATCAATAGCGTCAGGTTTGAAATTGGTATAAACTGTAAATATGGATAATGGTTTCCATTCTACTTCATCTGTGCTTGGATTATTTCTTTTTCTTATTTTATTCTTGCCTTCATCGGATTGAGTCTTTTGTCGCTTCATGAATCCATTTTCAAGAGAAGAAAAATACTTGGAGTTTAATTCAAATTCATCGTCAATCAGCTTATTAACCGAAGCTGATATAATTTTGGCTTCTTTATAGCTATTCGAAAGTAATTTTAAAGTTCCAATATCAAAACATCGGCCACTATTATTTGGATACCTGTACATTCTCCCCACGTCGATTTCATCCGACTCCATAATATATAACGTTTCCTGTTGATTTTCTTGGTTTTCAAATATATAGGACTTAGATTTGTAATTATTCATTTTATTGATAGGAGTAGCTTTTGGTGTTAGGGGATGTGAAAGAGAAACAGGGCTTTGCAGCCTCAAGACCTCCAGCGACTCTTTCAGAGTTTGGGCCTCGACCTCAGAATTAATGAAGGTGTCGAAGAGCTCGTCATAATTTAAGGTTTCTCTGAGCTCTGTAAGTGCAATGGGATGGACATCATCGTCGGTTTTACTAAACCGACAGCTTTTCTGGAGTTCCTTATACTCTTGGTCTCTCAAATTGAGCACATGTAAGTCAGGGCTTGCATGTATTGGTAATAGCGTCATTGCGCTAATATGTTGAGAATCAATTTCTTGCCTCGAAGGCCTTTGTTGCTCATATCTGTTTTTGATTTCTTGTTCATATTGTATTGGATAATTAAAATTATTATTTAAAAGAGAGGGCTCAAAGTTGACTCCAGAGTAAGAAGACGAATGGCTATTGTCGTTGCATTGGTCCATGAATTGTACTAATTCATTGATATTATATTGTAAATGGCTATCCATGTTCATTTGGGCATTTCCAACTAAGCATGTGCAAGGTTTTTTTAATGAATTTAGATAGAATATATACTTTACAATTAGCATAATGACGGATATGAATCAAGTTATTAGGGAGTCGTAAAGGGATAATTTCGTTAGCAGAATATATTCTAGTTGCGAAAGTTTGCAGCCATTTCCGGAATCTTATGACGTAAAAATTGAATTACCACAAGCATAAAATAAACTTTATAAATGAAAGAAATTGTAAAAGTTGGACTTAGAGCTGTTAGCTAATTGTAATACAAGGTATAGCTATGCAGAAGAAATTTTTTATCTTGGAATTTGACTTGGCCAATTAACTTTATTACGTTCATGAAAGCACAAAAATGCAAATATGTTACTCAAATTCCTTATTTTAAACACGGATCTAGGGACAAGCAAGCCTAAATGCTGACAACATTTCTTACTTTAAGTATTTCACTTTCAACTCATATGTATTAACTTAGACAAGAATTTGAACTTGATCCAAAGAAGGTAGTGCACGACTCTCATTAATCTCATGAATTATCATCAAGCTGTGATTTTGATAATTCATTAGAAGCTAATAGTCAAAGTAGGATTAGGGAAGAAGATGATTTCGAGAAACCTATTGAAGGGTATTTACAAGCCTTTCGTCACAAAGATTTGCAAGCCAAGAATCGGATTAGTTGCTTCTGTTAAATTTTATTCCAATCAAACAAGCGCACAACAATTCCCGGAATTGCAAGAAACAGATTTTACGCCCAAAGGTGAACCAGATTATATTAAGTTGATATTGACATCCAGGGTCTATGATGTAATCGACGAAGGTGGTTCGCCACTTACACATGCTGTTAATTTATCGCAGAAATGTAATACTAATATATTTTTAAAGCGGGAAGATTTATTACCGGTATTTTCATTCAAGTTACGTGGTGCATACAATATGATTGCACACTTACAATCTAATTCAAAGACACCATTAGCTGGAGTAATTGCATGTTCTGCTGGAAATCATGCGCAAGGTGTTGCGTTCTCTGCTAATAAATTGAAAATTACATCGACTATCGTCATGCCAACTGCCACCCCATCTATTAAATACAAGAATGTTTCAAGATTGGGATCACAAGTTGTTTTATATGGCGATGATTTCGATAGTGCAAAGAAAGAATGTGACAGATTGAGTTCACTAAACGGATTGACAAACATTCCCCCATTTAACCATCCATATGTTATCGCAGGTCAAGGAACCATAGCGTTAGAAATCACTAGACAATTAAGATTGGATAAACTTGATGCATTATTTATCCCCGTAGGTGGAGGTGGATTAGTAGCTGGAATTGGTGTTTATTTAAAAAAGATTGCGCCACATGTCAAGATTATTGGAGTCGAGACTTTCGACGCCGATGCATTATATCAATCTTTGCAAATCCAGGAACTGAAGACATTGGATCTGGTTGGTGTGTTTGCCGATGGCACTGCTGTTAAGGTTCTTGGAGATGAAACTTGGAAACTTTGCCATAAGTATGTTGACCAAGTAGTTAGAGTCCTGACAGACGAATTATGTGCAGCAATTAAAGATATCTTTGAGGATACCAGACTGATTGTTGAACCGTCAGGTGCTTTGTCTGTCGCTGGATTGAAGAGATACGTAGCTGACAACCCTCAAATTGACCATAGAAATAAAAACTACGTTCCAATTTTAAGTGGAGCGAATATGAATTTTGATAGATTGAGATTTGTAAGTGAAAGAGCTGTTCTTGGTGAAGGTAAGGAAGTGTCGTTGGTTGTAACTATTCCAGAAAGACCTGGTGAATTTGCGACCTTGCAAGATATAATCGACCCTAGAGCTATTACAGAATTTTCATATAGGTTCAATAATAACGATCCTGCAAATATTTTTGTCAGTTTTAATGTCACAAATAAGGAGAAAGAATTGGCTTCTATTATTAAGACTATGAAGAATAACAGTTATGAGGTGATTGATATTTCAGCCAATGAATTGGCGAAGACTCACGGTCGTTATTTGATAGGAGGAAAATCTCCAAAGGAAAACTGCAATAAAATTTCAAATGAAAAATTATTTAGATTTGAATTCCCAGAAAGACCTGGCGCGCTAACAAAATTCTTACAAGCCTTGAAGTATGATTGGGATATAACCTTATTTCATTACAGAAACCATGGTCATGATGTTGGTAAGGTCTTATGTGGATTCGTAATTCCAGAAGGCACAAAAGATGAGGATTTCCAAGATTTCTTAAAGCAATTAGGATACAACTTTGTTGATGAAACGGATAATGTCGTGTATAGGAAATTTTTAAAAAGCTAGTTGTGTATTATTTTTAGTAAAGTGCGTGGTAAATTAATCGAATTATAGGTTCATTAAAATATAGAATTTCATCTTTATGTACAAGCGTATCTATTAATTTTTACAGGTATTGCAATTATTCAGGACGACGTAAGAAAGCTTGATAAGCCTCTTGATTAATGGTTATTTTTCCTGTTGCTTTCATTTGTTTCTTACCTTCTTTTTGTCTCAGTAATAACTTCTTTCTTCTAGATATATCAGCAGCATGTAACCTTTGAGTGACATCCTTACGTTTAGCTTTTATTGTTTCTCTCGCCACGACTTTGTTGTTAACTTTCGCTTGAATGGCAACTTCGAATAATTGAAACTTCAAATATTCTTTGAATCTAGTTACATATTCCTTCCCTCTACTCAATACTTGCGATCTGTGCATGACTTGAGTCAACGCATCTTGAGGTTCTCCATTTACACACAATTCCATTTTGACGATATCAGATTTCTTGTATCCCGAGTCCTCATAATCCAAAGAAGCGTAACCTTTAGTACAACCTTTAAGTTTACCAAAAAAATCTTCGACTAATTGGGCCAAAGGAATTTCATACCTCAATAAGACTTGTCCCGTAGTTAAATATTCCAATTCTTTTTGTATTCCCCGATTGTTCTCACAAAGAGACATTACCGTCCCAATGTATTCATCGGGAATAGTCATGATAGCATTAACATACGGCTCCATCAACATTTCTATGTTATGGTTTCTAAAGTCTGCTCCTGGGAATTCGTCCGGATTTGTGACTACTAATTCTTTTCCATCCTTATAAACGAGCTTGTACGGAACCGTGGGTGCTGTTAAGATAATTTTCGCACCATACTCGTTTTCTAACCGTTCTTTAAATACAGAAGCATGAAGCGAACCTAAAAAGCCTAATCTCCAACCTAGACCTAATGCATTTGACGTTTCTTTTTCTAATGTAACAGACCTATCATTCAAAACTAAATTTTCCATGTGGTCGTTCATTACTTTAAACTCTCCTCCGTCAGCCGGAAAAGCACCGACGAAAACCATAGGTCTAGGTTCCTCAAATCCAGGTAGTGGTTCCAATCCTTCATGCTTTCCATACTGATAAAATGTATCACCAATCATTGCTTCCCTTGGATTTCTCATTCCTGGAATAATATAAGCTACTTGTCCTGCCTTTACGCAGTCCATCGGGATCTTGTCGGGATACATAATACCCACCGCTTTTACATCATATCTTTTTTCTGAATGGGCTGAAAGTAATTTCATACCTTTTTTAATTAGGCCGTCAACGACATGAATTAGCATAACAACTCCAACATAAGGATCATGCCATGAATCAACTAATAATGCCTTTAGTGGTTTTTCTGCGTCTCCAGTAGGAGCAGGAATATCTCTAATAATTGCAGGAATAATGTTTTCAATATTTAAGCCTGTTTTAGCACTTACTGGAATACAATCTTCTCTGGGCAATTCGAATGTTGTTTCAACTTGGTCCATTGCCTGAGGGATATCAGCTGCGTCTAAGTCTATTTTGTTAATCACTGGAATCAATTTCAATCCCATTGTATATGCCAAGTAAAAATTGGCCACAGTTTGAGCTTGGATACCTTGAGACGCATCTATTAATAAAAGAGCTCCTCCACATGAAGCATAGGATCTAGATACTTCCGCTCTAAAGTCAACATGGCCTGGTGTATCAACTAAATGTAGTAAGTATTCTTTTTTCGATTTCGGATCTGTGTAGAACATAGAGCATGTCTGGGCTTTCACTGTGATACCTCTCTCTCTCTCTACATCCAATTTATCCAACACTTGTTTATTTGCGTCGCCTGCTTGGATAACTCCTGTTAGTTCCAATAACCTATCCGACAAAGTTGATTTTCCATGATCTACATGGGCCACAATACTGAAGTTCCTATAGTTTGAAATCGGTATCTTAGCTATTCTTTCTTGAACTGACTTTATGTAACTTTCTTTATCAAGAGATATTTTTTTATCTTCGATAGCTGCGGTCTTTTTCATCGACATACAAAGCCTTGTCGTTGCTATCGTTCGAACATTGCCTAGTAATGTATATCTATATGAGCAATGCTTTAGACCTAGATACCTAATATTCATGGATATTGTTGACTGTTGCAGCTGGAAATGAGTCTTTAATAGGATTTGATAAAACTGAAAAATTTAGATACTGCGACGTGCACACTATCAAAAATTACTATAGAATCTAATGAAAAATCAGCTTAGTATTAAAATATACAAATAAATACACTCCATTACTATTGATTGGTTTCAGCAAAGTCATTGATATGTTTAACTAAAAGTTCAACACTTTCAAGAGAGATCGCATTATAAATAGAAGCTCTCATACCACCAACTGATCTATGCCCTTTTAAACCAGTCAAGTTTCTTTCAGCAGCCTCAGAAATAAATTTGGACTCCAAATCAGTCTTTGGTAAAGTAAAAACAACATTCATCTTTGAGCGAACATTAGGGTTTGTCACTGGCAACTTGTAGAAATTTGGATACTTTTCCAATGCTCCGTACAATATCTTTGCTTTCTGTTCATTAACCTTTTGAACCACTGGGACACCTCCAGCTTCCAATAATTTTTTAAGAACTAAATTTATAATATGGCAGATGAAAATTGGGATCGTATTATAGGCAGAATTGTTCTTGACCACCGTTGGATAATGGAAAGCAATTGGAGTCAATGGTATTCTCTTTGCTGTCAATTCTTCATCAGATGGTTGCTCTAACAATGACTTCTTGATAATATAAATAGTCAAACCTGCGAGTCCAATATTCTTTTGTGCACCGGCCATAATTAAACCGTATTTACTAACATCGATTTCCTTAGATAAAATACTAGAAGACATATCTGCAATCAATTCAACACCTTCTGGTAAGTATTCTGGACCTGGTGTGTCTTGAAATTCGTTACCATTGACTGTTTCATTATCACAAACATATAAATAAGATGTTGATTCCTTGTCAATCGACTTCCATTCAGAATATGGAGGTATGTCACCATACTTCTTATCCTTGGTATTAACTACAACGTCAACTTCGAACCCTAACCTTTTAGCTTCTTCAGCGGACTTAGCGGACCACGAGCCTGTAACCGCATAAGCAGCTCTACCTTTTTTACCAGTTCTCTTTGCGTAATTAGCCATCAAATTATACACAATTGACGAAAAACCAGTAGTACCGCCCCCTTGCATGAAGAATACTTCATAATTATCTGGAATATCCATTAATTTGCACAAAGCTTCCTTTGTTCCATCAATTACACTAGTGGCTGATTTAGAACGATGCGAGATTTCACCCACACCAATATTCTCACCTTCATACTTTATCAAGTCATACGCTGCTTCTTGTAAAACACAGGTTGGTAATAATGCTGGTCCAGCACCAAAGTAATGTGGTTCTTCACGATCTAATACTCTTTGTTGCGTCATTGTTTTTTATATAAATGTGAAAAGTGTAAGAAATAGCTTGAAGAATTAAATTCGTCAAAAATGTATGGTGCGCATACTGAGTCATTATCATTATCATTCTCAATTACAATATTAAGATTTTACTAGCAAATATAGATAAGAAAAGCATTATTGATAATGTATAAGAATTTTATAAATAGCTACTCGACCAGAGATAATTACGTGTGGTCTTTAATTAAATTTACAGAGTTTTACGGACACTTAGTTATCAAGAATGTCTCGAACCTTAACGCCATTAATATAGTAAATAATCTCTACATCATCTGTATCATCTAACAAGCAGTGCAATACACACGCCTCTTTATGTGTTAAAAGAAAAATAACTGTTTTGCACGTTGCAACAATTCTAGATGCCATTTTCCAATCTCTTAACCGAACCAAGATTTCTTTATCTTCATCAGTATCATCTTCATCAATATTTTGATTATCATCTGTTACCGATTTATGTACAGCTGCCAATTTTAGTGACTCACCACCGAAGTTGGTTTTGCTAGGTTTCTGTACTTCTAGTTTATCATTCCAGCTGATAGTCACTTTGAATTTTCCATCTTCTTCCAATACAAAACCCAAAAATCCTCCATTACGTCTGCTCGATTTAATATTGACCAAATCATTATTTGAAGTTTTCTTGAATTTCTCCAATCTCCTGTAGGTTGATAGGAATTCTTTGGGCAATCTCATCATTAAATCTACTTCTGTCAACTCAGGTTCTTTTAGAAGCATTACATCGTCTGTGTTTTTCAATATCTTGACGGGTATACGAAATGTATGATTAATTGCGTTGGAATTAATGTTTATATTTGCGTAAAACAATGCTAAAGATGCAATTCTTCCATTGACTATATTTGTCCCTTGACCACCAGACGTGTCTTTTTTTTGGAGCCGTATATTTAACCCATCACTATTAGCTCTATTAAAGTTGTTCAACGTCTGTAATAATTGTTCAATATTGATTTCCAACAGAATAGTGTTGTCACGTAAACTTTGAATTTCAATTTGATCAAATATACTATTCATCTGAAGTTTACACCATACCTGTGGCTCTTGCGTTATAGACGATACATTAATCAGTATTATTTGTAACTGGGTTGGCGAGAATCTTAATATAACAAACTTTCGTATATGGCTTATTAGTTGAAGCGTTGTCTTTAATGTTTCAATACTTTGCGTTCTAAGCTTAAGCTTCATTTCAATCGATAACTGGTGTGATGTAATTTTTAAATTTTAATGGATAATCGATTTGTCTTCAATAGATGGTTTTATGCATGCTTATATATTTCGAAATGTCATGTATAATGGAATGTGTTGGATAAAAAATGATGTATATCATCCACACCATTTTGCTTTGAATAAGCGATCGCAAGAGTTACAAGTACAAAAAAGGGTTTCAGAAATATTAATGATTATAAAACTTTATTATACAATATATAAAGTAACGGTGTTAGCTACTTGGAATAACGAATCTAATGGAGTATGATACATATATGCATTATTCATGTCACAACATTTCCGCAAAATAAACGAAAAGAAACGACATGATAACCAATCACAAGAGGTATATGGAGACCTAAAATTAAAGAAGAAATAGACATAGGAAGACTATTTTGTAGTATCAGAAACGAATAATTGGAAGGGGTATAGCACATCTTGCTATTTCTAGCTAATTTATGGACCGTTAAAGCACATCAAATCATGAGGCTTGGGCCCTTAAGACAATAACAACAGAATCGCCTCTCAAGAACATTTTCGATACGAATCTTTCTTTTGAAATGGATTTTATCTTTTTGCCTTTATTATTCTTAACAGATTCAGTCCATAATTCTTTAACGTTTTCTAATATCAAATTACAATGCCTATCAAATGCCTTTACTTTAGCGATAAGTTTATGATTATTACGACATGATATAACAACAGGACTTCCATTATTCACCGCATTCTGTAATAAGGACATAGGACCATGTGTAAACTCAAATTCCTCTAATTTCTGAAGTTCAAGTTCTGTTAATTCCGAACGAGGACGATCTATTAATTCACTAAAGAGTTAGTAATTTCTTCTTCGATAGCATTTTTACCATAATTCTATTGATGCAATACATACGCCATTATCCCTGATAATATATATTAAAGCCGTCTTTACTTTACAGTCAGTAGAAGTCTGAAATATTTAAAGTTAACAAAACTTTGAAACACACACGCATCATCACTTTTAATCAACATTACTATACATATTATTGAATCATATAATACAAACGTTATTTACTTATTATGTACTTTTCTCATATTGACTTAATGGGGCAGCTAAATCACAAGCTCTCTTAACAATGTTCTCTATACGGTCTCGCAAAACTCTAGAATTACATTCAACAGTGAGGTTTGAGTAGTCAATTTTAGCTTCATTTTTACCAATTACAATGGTAGCCCTCTTACCTTCATCTCCAGGTGCAGTCGTTAAAGAGTCACCAAACTGGGCTTTTAATAATGAAGTGATACGGTGTATACGACTGGATACTTCTGAGTTTGCATGTGCATTTTTTTCCGGTGGAGGTGTTGAGTCAACCATAGCATCATCATCAACTTCCTGCTTAACTTGAGAGTGTGAATGAGAGCAACTCTTCGAGGTCAATTTAACAGATGCCGGAGAAGAATCAATAGAGTACAATATAGCAATAACACTATCGGCTAAGGAGTCGGCCATTAAGTTATCATTCACCCATTCAACATTTATAAATAAGCCACCACTATTTTGTGAATTATTCTTTTCGACAGAAATATCAATCATATCCATGATCACACATTCCCATGTTTCATCGTCATCAACCAATATGCTGATGAAACCAAACATTTGCTCTAAATGCCATTTCATTAAAGAGATATCAGCATTAATTTTTAAGTTAATCTTAGATTTGACAATTGATGTGGATAACTGTGTAAATTCATGCAAATCTTGTAATTGAAGAAGGTTTAGGTCAAAATCCTTCGAAACAAGAACCCCGGATAATGCTTTTCCGGTGCCTATTATGCTCTTTTCATCAGTATTTTCATCCACTTTGCCATCTGCCTTTTCATCTGCCTTTTCGTCTACATTTTCATCAATTTTCTCATCTTCTCCGGTCTTTTTAACATTTTCACCAGGCTCGTCTTTTATTTTAGGTTTCGAATCATTATCCATATCAACATCATCTGATAATTCCCTAATTTTGATATCTTTCTCATTAATATTATTACTGATTTCTTTCCTTAATAGCACCAATTGCTCCTCAGCCAATGTACCTAACACCTTAGCTACCTTTAAGCCTTTGATACCAATTGAAACCTCATCACAATTTCTAGGATTAAAAACCTTTACCTCTTGTTCCGTTCCCTTACGCGAAGCGTACTTACTTAACAAGGCGGATTTCAACCTACCCATTGGATTACTTTCACCATGCACCAAGATAATTTTCAGAGGATTAATCTTTTCAATAAAGCTTGCATTTTGTTGAAAATCAACATGTGCCGCAAATGAAATTTCTTCTATATTTAAACGACGAGGAATAGTCATATCAGAATTCATTGCAGATTGGATGGTGTGGGGTTCTGTCAATAAATCTTTCGCCATTGTACCTTCAACAGAGTAACCTGTCATTATAACCGCATTCTTTGGATCTGGTGCCCATCGTTCTAAAAGCTCTCTTGAAACACCGTTTTGTAACATACCTGGGGAAGCTACAACAACACACGGTCCAAAATCCTGAAACTTATCTAGATTTTTTATAGATTTGATGAATTTAAATTGAAACGGATTTTGCTTTTTGCTTGA
This sequence comes from Debaryomyces psychrophilus, assembly GCA_900186205.1. Lineage (NCBI taxonomy): Eukaryota > Fungi > Ascomycota > Pichiomycetes > Serinales > Debaryomycetaceae > Debaryomyces > Debaryomyces psychrophilus. The sequence goes on along the minus strand of FYBW01000013.1, from coordinate 140,300 downwards.
GTTGGTCGCTGAGGTTGTAAGACGAATACTATCATTCATGATATTAGTGTAAGTCTGATATACAGCCATACACTTTCTCGCTAAAGAAGACGCGTAATATATATTTATATTTTGTAAGTCTTCATTTAGGCCCCAGTATTCTTCTAGGATCAATAATAATTCTTGAGCTCTTCCTAATGCAAATACAGGCATTAGAATTCTACCCCCCTTTAATAAAGTAGAATGGATAATATTCGTCATTCTAGATTCTTTTTCCAATCTTGGTTCATGGGTAGCTGTACCAAAAGTAGATTCGGTAATTAAGATATCGGGTTTCATAGGTGGCACTTCTGCAACTTGTAAATGTCTATCTTCTTCACTGGAGTAGTCACCCGTAAACAATACTTTCAAACCACCGATTTCAATGAAATACATACATGCACCCAATACATGACCAGCATGGTAAGCCGTGAACCTTATCCCATCAAGCTCAATCGTAGAATGGTAATCAATAGTTTCGATTCTATCAAAGGATCTCATCAAATCATCATCTGTATATAAATTACTAGATCCTGTGCTTGAATTGGAGTCAGCATTATTAAGTCTTGCATCATTGCCTCCGCCAATCGATGTGACCTTAACAAAATCCGACAATAACCAACGATAGATAGCTTTAGTCGCATGCGTCATAAAAACTCGTCCATTGAAGTTTGTATGTTGCATAACATACGGTAATGATGCAGCATGATCTAAATGGAAATGACTTACTAATAAAATATCAATCTTGGATAAGTCGTATTCATCATAAAATGGCAATGAGCTCAACCCTTGTAACCCTGGGTGAACACCAGCATCTAACATAATTACTTTATTTTTATATTCAATTATATGACACGATCTCCCTACTTCATTACAGCCACCAAGACCGAAAAACTTGAATTCATCCGCACCATCTGCTGCTTGACTATCTATAGTCATGTTCGATTTATTACTTTTATGTTTCAAAAGTAAATTCCCATTAACATAATTTGTTCAATTCTGTCTAAAAAATCTCATTCTATTTTTTTTGAAGATTTGGCAATGTATACAGGTTGAATTTTTTTAAATACTAGTTGAACTAAACTAATTATATTACTATTATACAATTGCTCTATACTAAAGTTCTAAATTAATATTGGCAAGTGATTCATTTATTCGCCAATTTATACACTTAAGACTTAGTTTGTTGTTTGTACAACCAAACTACAATCATTAGACACCACAACGTAATATGTTTTGGCGTTGATGTCTAAACCTTATAACTTCGTGTCTCTCTAATATATAAAGGGCTTTATCTAATGCACCAGCACTGGCTTTCCCACTGTCCACTATTTCTCTTCTCAAAGTCTTATATGCCGTGGACCAACCAATTGGCAACCTTCTTCTGAGTTCCTGTTCCACCTTATTAATTTCTTTGTTCATGTCTCCCGTCGTAATCAAACCACCACTAGACACACCTTGGTCGACAGCATCCATAGTAGAAGCAGTAAATAATCTGATAGCTTCTTCAACATGTTCTTCAGACGCAATAGGGGATAATCTCAATTTAGCCAATGATTCCGTTATACGAATAATAGCTTCTAATTGACGAATGGTGATTGGAATAGAAGACCTTTCGTTCATCTCAACTTCATTAATTTGCAACCTACGTCTAATAGACACAAAATGTGACGATAATCTTTCAGACGCTTCTGGACTTAAACGTGGAGCGCACTTCAACTTGACGTATTGGATATATCTTTTCATGACATCAATCGGAATTTCACCTTCTTGGTTCTGGTTCTGATTCTTATTACTATTACCAGTATGAACATTCATAACGTGTTGTGCAATTGACATATCTCTGGCTTCATTATGATCGTCCTTCACAATGAAAATCATATCAAATCTTGACAAAATTGTGGTTTGGAAATCAATATTTTCACCGGGGCTCTTCAAGTCATCATATCTTCCAAAGATCGGGTTCGCTGCTGCTAAAACAGATGTTCTGGAATTCAAAATAGTCGTAATACCTGCTTTGGCAATGGAAATAGTTTGTTGTTCCATGGCCTCGTGGATGGCCACTCTATCTTCATCTCTCATTTTATCAAATTCATCAATACAAACAACTCCACCATCCGCTAAAACCATAGCACCTCCTTCTAAGTAGAAATCTCCCGTAACCTGATCTCTTTGAACCGACGCTGTCAAACCCGCAGCGGAAGAACCCTTACCCGAAGTATACACAGATATTGGCGAGATTTTTTCAACGAATTTCAACAATTGTGACTTAGCTGTACCAGGGTCACCTAGTAATAATACATTAATATCACCTCTTAATCTCATTCCATCAGGTAAGATCTTTTTAGAGCCACCCATTAACAAGCATGTGATGGCCTTCTTAATATCTTGATTACCATAAATAGATGGCGCAATAGAGTTGGCGAAGACGTCGTATAAGTTGGGTAATCTTGATAATTTCAAGAATTCTTCCTCTTCTTCTTCAATAAATGTCAAACCTTGTCCACTAATAGTATTATCTACATCAGTCTGAATACCCAAAATCTTTAAATAAGGGTTACGAATGGCAACAGTATTGACGTTGCTACTACTTTTCTGTTTCGCTTGATAAATAGAGTATATACCAACAATTGTTACTCTTGTTCCAGGAACCACTTGGTTGGTCATGTATCTGTCAGCCTGTAAAATGATATGTCTAGGCATTTCACCAACCGGAACCATATCTGGTGACTCTTGCAACTTCAAAACCTGTTGATCGATAAATGTAGACTTGTCGTGGACAATAGTGTATGGGTCTGATGGACATTTTTCCTGAGTGGAGGTATCATCAAAATTATGGGTCCCTTGGCATCTGTTCGGCAAGTTCAACAGACCGAATCCAGATGATATCTTCTGTCTCATAGTGTGCTTACAGTTACGGCACAATAATTGTACCTGTGTAGCTCTGGATGATAAAACAGACGAAGAGATGATAATTCCGCTAACTCTGACAATTTTTGAAATGTGGTCAGAGTCCAAATCTCTAATTGAAGTCTTACTAGCATTAGAAAATAAAATCAACTGGCAATTAGGAAAGTCTGTGGGAACCTCTTCGTTCGACAAGTAAGCAATTCTCTTCCCTATGTCAGTGATGGCATTTTCAAATAACGGAATCATTTCCGCCGGATCATCTGTCAATTTCTTGTTTAACTCTTCATTATATCCAATCAAATGTTCTGAATTAATCTTGAGAAAGTAATTCTTAATCAACAAGTTTTCTCTTAATTGGTCTCTGTATATGAATTGGGTATTCAATCTGAATTCAAGAATAAATGAACGAAATGCCTTGGTAATCTCGTTGAAGGAATTATCCTCTGGCTCCTCACCAGGTAAAACTTGAGCACCATATACCTCTGGTCTTTCGTACGACATCTATAATATTGGATCTCTTCTAGATTATGTTATGGAACCTTCACAAGAAGAGGAACTGATGAGACGTGTTGATATAAATAATTTAAATCAATGTACAATTAATTATCCCAATTGGGTTAACTACGCGTTGATGCTTCAACTGTAAATACAATAATAAAACTGTAAACTCATAAACTGTAAATATAATCTAAACTGTAATCGGCCACTTCTACCAAATCTACTATTGGTCTACATAGTGCATAGTTGAACATTGAAACAGTGCCATTATGATGAATTTACTACCAAGAATTCTCATTCCGAGGTATGCGATACAAACCATACGTGTAAGGTATTTCGTAAGTGCACTTTGCGTTAATTATGCCATACCAAAGAAAAATAAAATGCCACCAAGACCAAAATGGCTTATTGTTGAAGAGGAGATCGATGAAGCATTTTTGAAAGGAGGTCGAGGACCCGGAGGACAAAAGATTAATAAAAGTAACAGTAAAGTTCAACTCACACACAAACCTACCGGATTGGTCGTTAAATGCCAGTACTCGAGATCACAAGAACAAAATCGTAAGCGTGCTAGAGAGATATTGGCATTGAAGCTTGAGGAGCTACGAAACCCCGAGGGGTGTCGAACTGCAGTTGTGAACGATAGAAAGACAAAAACGAAACAGGGCAAGACGAAAAAGGCTAATAAGAAATATAAGACGCTAGATGAGGAAAGGAAAAAGACAAAGGAAGAGGAACACGAACTATTGTCTGACCTCATAAATATTGACGATGAATTCGATAACCACGTCAAGTCTACATTGAATTAGATAATCAATTCTACATTGAATTCTGGTACCCCCAGCTACAAAGAACTCCACCAATAATCATGTATGTACCACGAAATATGTGTGGCCATTAGTAAAGAAAATGGTAGTGTCTATACCCATTTGGTGATGATAAAAACCGTTTGCAACCTGTCTCTCTTTGGCGTTTATCTGCTGGTATACATACTTTACAATTACAATAGAGCCATGTCATCTAATGCAGTCATAATAGGGTCCATTATAGGAGCATTTATCGGAACATGCTTTCTATTGTCAATTCTTATAATATTTTATTGCTTCTGGTGTTGCGTTGTTTATGTTGCTTCACCGCAGGACGAATATAAGGTATCTGACCTTCGTTTTCGTCGGCGGCTGAAAAAAGGTCGAGGATTGAAAGAGATGTTGATCTCTATTACAGGTATATATTCTCGACAGAAGAGAAAAGATTTAGAAGATCAAATCGATATAGATAAGCCGCCTAGCTCTGCGACGAATTGTGATACAAATTTCAATTCAAATTCTACTTCTTCTAGACTAGCACTTAAGAGTTTTTCCCTTCCTTCCGATGGTATTAATACACCTCAAGTATGCATGAGTAATGTGAAAGATGTAAATATTATCCCATGTTTGAATAAGGACGATACGACTAGTTATTCACTGGAATACAAAGATGCTATTGAAAGATTTGATTTTTCTGACGGAATTTTTAGTACCGAAACTGAGAAAACAAGCACGTTAAAGGCTAAGCACCTTCCTAATACCAGACAAATGTCATCGTTGACGTATCTAATGGATGGTTCCGATTCCAATAATTTTGTGACCATTGTTTCCAAGCCATCGGAGAGTGAACAATCATTTATTTCTGATCAATATGATAGTTTTACGCGCACGGTGATGTTGCAGAATTTTATTGGAAACTCAGCCAATACTACCCAGAAGAATGTTATTAAGGAACTTCATGATCCCTTTCTGGATAACTTAATCCCTATCGGAGGAATTGTTGTTGTTGTCAGGCCCTTCAATGGGGTTAATGATTTTGAGTTTGTATCATTGCAACCCGGGGATCTTCTACGCATTGTTAGGTTTTATGTAAAGGGTGAAATTGATACATCGTTTGGAACAGACAAACACGATGGGGATTCTACTGACATTGCAGATTTTGAAAATGAGTCAGTTCACGATGCGTTATTCAAAAACGGAATACACATTAGTAGGTCTGATCCGAATTATGTAAATATTTATTGTACTGGAATCTTGCTTAACACCTACTTGGAATACAACAAACAGACCCATGATTTATCGCTTAGGTTTAAAAAGGATTCTGCTAGAAATGAATTCGCGTTACTAAAGGATTTCCCACTTAAAGCTGTTTCTTTGGAAACAACAGTCTTGAGGACAGTATCTAATTCACCGGTTGCTAATGATGCTCTAGAGGGCCATTTCGATTAACGACCGTGCGTTTTGTAACTTCATTTATTCTGTTATTTCTAATTATACAAATAATACATGTATTAATCATTATTGGTCAGTTGGTAGTTTTTCCAATCTTCCAATGTCTTGATTGCATCTTGCCAATTTCTTGTTACTATTTCTAACTCTGTTTTTAATTCATCAACCTTTTTAGAAGAAAATCCATTCTCACTATTATTTATTTGCGTGTTATTTGAATCTACCAACTCAACAAGGTTAGAAACATAATGATAATTCTTGTACACGTTATTCAATAATGGTTTAGTTATATATTCGAAAGATTCGATTTCATCTAATAATTTGTTTGAGTCTATTGCTGTGGGATACAAGTCCACATTGAATTCATTAAGATCGATTATGTCAGACGGATTTGGTAGACTAGTAGCATCTAGATGTTTGTGGTTTATGCTTGACAACTGAATATTTAAACTTTGGTAATAGTTGTTAATTAATTTAATAAATCTCGAAAATTTATGGTTTTCTGAGATTAAGTTTTCAATTAACTGTGTTAGATCAATCACAATCTGCTCATACTGCTTGTTTAATACAGGTTGCAATGAAGAACTTAGGTGGGTATTCGGATTAGTATTATCTATTATCGGGTTATGGTTATATATTATGTTTGAATTAATATCTTGATCAAAACTAGTCGCATCATTATTTCGAGATGAATCGTATGATAATGGAATACCAAAGGTGGTCGTAGTAGAAAGGTTTCTCTTGTCTAATAATTGATTCTTTAACTGATCTATTTCGATATTTTTCTTCTTTAATTCTATGTGGTACTTGGTTTTTATATCGGTACACCAATTCTTTAATTTATTTAAATCCTGCGATTGTAATTTATTTACATGCGATAAATCTTGTACCCGTTTCGATAATTGAAGTTGATCGATCTGAATAAATCTATTTAACCTAGATTCTGATTGATCAACTTGATGTTCTAATGATTCTACTCTTTTTTGTAATTCTTTGATTGTTGAATCTTTTTTGCTTATGACTTTGTTAAACGATTTGTTTTGAGTTTTATTCCTTTCAATCGATTGAAGTAAAGAATAGATAATATTGATTATGTTCTTATCGTTGTTGTAAATGGTTTCTGTTACTGTTAATTCATCTAAATTGGCTGGTCTATCGTTTATATTGTTATCGACTTGGTCTTGTATTAGGTCCTTCCAGTTTAAAGAATTGAAATTAAGCCTTTCTGTAATATAACCCTTAGATATAAGAGTCGAATTTATTAAATCAGATGCATTGAAAATGGCCTCTGTATCAAGATATGGAGGATCAGAAGGCATATTAGATGATAGAGTGTTGCGTTTTTAGACGACGATAGTGTTAGACTGATCAAAATGTAAACAATAAATTTTGACTGCGACAGTAATTGATTCAGATATACGCTCCACAAATCCTTTACATCCTTGTTATGCAATGGGAATTGATATACCTGGTTAACATACATGAGCACCATAATCTCATATAATCTTGTAGCCCGATGGGACCCGAATAAATTCGACGTATTATTAGCCCGTGTAATCAAATTCTAACACCATAAGAGTATAAGACTGTATCAAAGGTCAACGGCCACAGAAACATTGAATAACAGATAGACATTTCGAGTATGGGGTGCAAATTTAAATATAGCTGAATCATAGAACAAGTTTATCTTATTACGTGTATTACATGTGGGTCCCTTGAGTACATTCCATGCTGACTAGTTCATCACAGGTACGTCTGATGAATATCCTAATTGGCGTACAACAAGAGAGAATACAGAAGTGTAACATTGACATTGAGTGCTTCAATCGAGTAAATTATTTGCCGCTATGTAAGCAAGTCTCGATCCATGTTCAATTTTTCAGTACGACTATCCTAATACCTCCTACAGTATATTAAATTCTATTTCGTTTTATTTGCATACTTCGTATACATTATATAAACCAACGAAAAGTAATGGAGATGTCAAATAAACAATACTTTATTTTTCAATGTATAATAAAAGTGTCTTATATAGTTTAATGGTGTTCTTCTTCTTCGAAAACAAACCAGTCTTCTTCAACAGCTGCTTCATTACCAACAGACGATGGCTCGGAGGCAGCAGTTTCAACTTCAGATGATTCGTATTGGCTTAAAGTATCAGCGGAAATTTCAGATTCTGGAACGGATGGCTTGGTTGGTAATTGGAATGCCTTTACTGAGCTTTCAACATCATTTTCAGAAAATGGAGTTGGTTTGAATGCTTTGATTTGTTGAATGTATAAATCAGAAACTAAGTTGCTTCTTTGAGGACTAATAGAGAAAAGTCTTCTGGCACTTAAACTACGCTGAATAATTTTGTTAGTAAATTCGTCCTGAGAGGAATCAATCATAATTGATGTTTTTCTTTAACTTTCAACCGTAGAAAACTTGTCACTATGGTTTTGCTCTCCAAGCTTATACATACAACTGATTGTCTAAACATTATGAATTTCTTGTTATGTATAAATTAACGGTTTGACTGTAAGTTCCTATTTATCCAAGTATAATGAATTCTTTTACCGAGTATCGGTATGGTCGTGTACTTTTGTAGATTGAACAAGCACAATTTTTTATTGGTTGAACCTTGGTCATATGACTTACATACTATACCAATATGAAAAGTACCAATTTAGCCCACTTGTGCAAATACTTGTAATTTGAAGAGAAGTTCCCGAATATAATAATGCCTAAGTACTACTGTGACTACTGCAAGTCCTACTTAACCCATGACACCATGAGTGTCAGGAAATCGCATTTGATGGGGAAGAACCATATCAGATACTACTGTAACTACTATGAGATGAAGGCAAAAGAAACAGGAATTTGGGACCCTTTGGATTCCATGTATGAGATAAATTTGAATTACTTAAACAAGGGGTCACCAGGAACATTAAATGAGGAGAGTAAGAGCAGCAAAAAGGAAGGATTTAGCTTGCCACCCCCACCGAGTTTGACGAATTTTCCGAATCCTCCACCATCGGTGTATCGAAACACGGACGAGTATCAGAAGTCGATAGCAGAGCATACGCAGAATCAAGAAACGTATTAGAGTATTTGAGACGCTATTAGGACTAAATTGGTGGGTGGTGTGGAAAGAACACCGGAAGGCTAAAAGTGCGCGACGGGTCTAAATCAGTTCCTACCCCTATAACATTCTAGCTTCACACTCACAAGGCGGCGTCCTTGGGCTGAGAGTGTAACGCTAAGTAGCATTTGTATTATTCAAGGTGGTACAAGACAGTGGCACAAGGAAGAACACCTTGGCGAGGGTATCGCAGGCTGAATTGGTCGCTATATGGTAGCAAATAGAGTAGATAATTAATAGACGTAATGACATTGGACACAACGACACAGACAAATAGGGCCACGTAAACTACCGACCCCCGCTACACGCTACACCGTCAGACTAAATTAGACTTTATGTATTACATGAATGTAACCTATATCGAATTAACGGAAAAAACTCAAACAGTTTATCAAGCAATTATCCCGACGCCTATAAATCAGCATCATCTTCATCAGGCAATGGCAAGGCTGTGGCTTGTTCCATTTCCTGTTGATATCTTTGCATCAAGTCGGCATCCACTTGGACTTCTGGTGGAGCCAATGCTGGAGACGCAACGAATTCCAATTGCGGGTTACCAACCAATTTTCTGGCCAACCACAAGAATGGCTTTTCAAAGTTGTAGTTGGATTTGGCAGAGATATCGTAGTACTGCAAGTTCTTCTTTCTGTGGAAGGTGATGGTCTTCGCCTTGACCTTACGTTCCTTGACATCAACCTTGTTACCACACAACACGATTGGAATGTTTTCACACACTCTGACCAAGTCTCTGTGCCAGTTTGGAACGTTCTTATATGTGATTCTCGAGGTCACATCGAACATAATGATCCCACATTGTCCGTTGATATAGTATCCGTCTCTCAATCCCCCGAATTTTTCTTGGCCAGCAGTATCCCATACGTCGAACTTCAATTCTCCGAAGTTGGTGTGGAATCCTAATGGGTGGACTTCAACCCCCAAAGTAGCAATGTACTTCTTTTCGAATTCACCGGTTAAATGTCTCTTGACGAACGTGGTTTTACCGGTACCACCATCCCCGACTAAAACTAACTTAAAAGTTGGAACTTCTTGAGCCATGATTGATTGATTGATTGATTAATTAATGTATCTGGTCGACTAATAATTTATCTGGGAAGAAAAGCCTTTTATTCGCCATGTATGGACTTCTCATTCCTTGTGTTTTTGATTCATAAGGGAAATCATCGAAAATTTTTGAAATCCGCTGCTTATGTCACCAGTCGCACTTTTCCGTCCTAGACTTCCGCATCTGGCAGTATAGATAAAGCAATGTCTCCATAGCTTTTTTTGGCCGGCCGTGCGACATGCCGACCTTCCGACAGGTATCAGCCTCGTGTGGTGCGTGGGTCGTCGAGGCTTCGATGCGTCCGAGGCTGTCCGAGTGTCAACTGCCCGGTTGGGCAGTATCTGCTACATGTGCCAACATACAGTCACTTCAGGGCATCCTAGAATACCATATGCAATTCCGCACTGGGTATACTACCCATCGGCATCCAGACACCTTTTATGCCCCAACATTGCTATACATTTACAGGCAAAAAGTTACCTGATTTTACTCCATACTTTTTTGATGATAGTATTAATGAAAGTTCACGAATTTTTGAAATAATAGATTATATTCAAGTTAATACTGAACAAAATATTCAAAATGACCCTGATGCTAGAAGTAGAAATAATTATTTAGAAGAAAAATTCGTTATTTTGGAAGATAAGATTAGGTATAATAGTTTCACAAGATCTCTTAGTCTATATACATGTTGTTCTTTTCCGAATTTAAACACTTTTCTTTTGTAAAAATAGCATTTCAACACAAAGTGTAGATCAAGAAATAGATTACTATATGGAAGATGGTTTAGAATTCGAATAATTATAGATAAATTAGAAGTTACATTTACATATGGTATGTGTAAACGAAGGCTGCTACTACAAAGACATATTCCGTGCAACTGGAACACGATTAAAGTCTGGTTGAACATACATACCACCCAGCACGTATTCACAGCCAGACAAACAACGCTTCGAAGCTGGTCGTTTCTATAGCCTGTGCGCATTTAGTGCATAAGTCGCACCTTCTGTAGCGACACGTGTGGTCCCTGTTGTTGGTTGTTGGCGATTCTATAAATATCACTTAGAGCAGTCCGTAGCTGATACAGCCCGGTTGACTACAGAGGTAAGCGTAGTATACGCTTGTGTTAGTGCTTAGAATGGGACCCACGTCCAGGGTTGGCGACGAGATACGGGTGTAAGTCGGAGCGAGACGTAGATATTTATGGGCCTACGACGTCCGTGGCATGGTCTGCGCAGACTAGCGGACATCCAGGTGGTTGGGCTTCCATGGAGGACCACTGGCGAGTGTTTGTATCCCCACTTGGTCGTGGTTGCAGGTCGGAAAAATGTTTTGTACGCAATTGTCGATTTTATCGTGGAAAAATCACACAAATCCCTCCTTGAAATTGAGAACTGGCAAATCAAAAAAAAACGCTAATACAATGCCTTTTTTTGGAAAAAATATACCACGTATTTAATATCTATTGGGTATACCTATTGCTAGCAACACAGAGCTGTACTTTAGTTGATTAAAGATCCAGGATAATTAGGGACATTTACTTTTGAAAGTGCTAGAAATACCGCCAGACAAGGTTACCCCATTCCAAACACACAAATTAGCCGCCGACGTTCAGGTTTATAGTAAGGTGATCTATAAGTCTAGAATTCATCCAACCGTGTCGAAGACCCACGGGAGAACGATCGCTTAATTTTACCACGAAACTTGGGTCAAGACTACCCGATACATTGCTACACCTTACTGAACGCGTCGCCACGATAATAACTTAAAAGCCTACCACAGGGAACACTAAGTGAAAGACATCCAAAAATCTATCCACGCCATAATGTATCCACATCAAGGAGTTTATTATGATGCACAGTACGCAGCGCCCCACGGGTATTACGCCAACGACATGGCGCCACCAGTGACACCGCTTGATTTGTCGTACAGCCAGTCGATGTTACCATCGAATTTGTTGGTGAGCTCGCCGTACATCCAGCAGTCGCAGAACATGGTCCCTATGTCGCCGATTCTTCCAAGACAGTATGTGCCTCCATCGCTCAACCTCTCCCACGGCAACTTAGCCCATCACCAACAACAATTACAGAAAATGCACCACCATCACCACACGCACTACATGCCCCAGTCGCCATACTTAACGCCCTTTAGCAGCAAGAGTAACTTAGAGCAGCTCAATCTCTCGCGTACGGTTATCTTGAAAAATATCGACGAAAACGTATCGTTGAATGAGTTGTTGAACTCCATCGACTTCGGCCCGATTGAGTACTGTAAGATGTACTCGAGACTGACGCCTGAGCATTTGAGAGACGCGGGTAGCTTGAAGACGTGTGTCATTTCCTTCGTTAACTCGAAGATTTCCATTAATTTCCACATTAAGTATTCCAAGAACAGATATTATTTGAACAAATTGAAGGAGAAGTTGAGAAATTCAAAATACTTGAAGATTTCTTTAAATGACTCTACCAACTCGAGCTCCAGCGGTGGAAACAGTGCGAACTTTAATAATCATTTAAACAAACAAGACTACATTAAGCTCAAGACTTTAAACTATGTTTTGGAGTTCAATGCTACGAGGTGTTTGTTGATCAGATTAAACACTACTAATTTTGATTCGTTGAATCTTGAAAACCTTGAAAATGATGTAACTGGTCAGTGTGCAAAGTTCGGCGAAATTGAGGACTTTAAGATTTCAGCCAATAAAACGAAAGCTGAAGTCAAGTGTTTGATCCACTTTACCTCTATCGATGCGGCCATTAAGACGTACGAATTTCACTTGAAGAAGATTCAAGCTGATAAGCAGAATCAAATCGAGCAAGAAGGTGGGGAAAATTCTCAAGGAAATATTGAATATGTTCAAGCCGCGTTTCATAAAGATAGGTGTGACAAAACTGTCATTGATAAACCATCGTCGGGCTCAGGGACAGACTCGTCCGTTCTCCCTAGAAGACAAACGGCCAACAATCAGAATAACGTCACGCCCAAGGATTTAAATGAGCCAACACCCGATACAGATGGAGAGAATATTGAAGGCTATGAAGAGGAAACAAGCGTATTGAATGATCAAAGTATTTTAGAAAATAATGAATCGATCCGTAACTCGCTTCTTTCAAACCCCAAAGATCCACAAGCCTACGATCAAATTAGTTCAAAGTCCTCTTCATCACAAAATGTTGATCAAAACAATATTTCAAATACCTCGTCGTATATGCTTAACAGTTATCCGTCCATGAATCAATCCCAAATAAGAATGCAAATGCCTCATGTTGGGGCTAATAACTCCACTTCATCTTATCAATATAATCCAGACCCATTTAATGTTGGTAATAGAACTATCTACCTAGGAAATTTACATCCAAATACCACTGTAGAAGAAATTTCAAATAATATAAGGGCTGGAGGTTTAGTTGAATCTATTCGGTACCACGCTGATAAAAGAGTATGTTTTATCACATTTATTGATCCAACCATTGCTTTGAAATTTTATTTGAACCATCAGGTTTTGCATGAATTGATTATTCATGGATATGATATTACAGTCGGCTGGGCCAAGAATCATTCAGGTGCATTAAATAGAGATATTTCATTGGCCGTTACTGCTGGTGCATCAAGAAATGTATATATCGGTATCAAGTTAAACAAAAATGAAACTGATGGTTTAAGTTCGTCGTCAACAAAAGATAGGAAGATTAGATTACCAAATGAATGTATTTTAAGATCAGATTTTTCTAAGTTTGGTGAATTAGAGCAAATCAATTTCTATCATAATAAGGATTGCGGTTTTTTGAACTTTATAAACATTGTTGACGCAATCAAATTGGTCGAGTTATTTGAGTCTAGAAATGTTGCGAAGATCAATAAAATAGTTGGTGATAATGGTGAATTTTATGATAAGTATAGAATATTTAAAATAAGCTTTGCAAAGGATAGATGTGGTAATCCACCGAAATTTAGTTTTAAGAAGAAACTTGGGAAGAAGCAGAACAAGAGTCCCGCTAAACCGAAAGATAATTCAATCATTAGTAAATCCGATCAACAAGAAGATGAACATGAAGAGGGTATTGAACAAGGTCATGAAGAGGTCATGAATGAGGAAGCTGCCATGGTTTTTGGAATCATAAGTACCGATGAATCTAAGAGGGACATTAAAAAGTCTACAAACAATAGAAAAGCAGAGGATATTGAACCATCGAACGTAAATATAAACCGGGATACTAGAGAAGAAAATAATAAGAGTCATAAGTTTGAAAGCATTCAAACTAATAGAAATGATATTGAAGGTGAAGTAGATGAAGATGGGGATGATGACGATGTCGATGACGATGATGACATTTCAATTATAATAGGGTCAGACGAAACTGCATCATCAACTAATCAGAACAGAGATGATTTGAGGAAATTACGCAATGATGGTCATAAATTCTATGATAATAAAGTTAATACATCTGATACCTTTATACCTTACAAAAAGTCGTCCAGGAACTCATCGAATATATCTTTGAACTCGCACAACTCAAATTACATGAAGTATTACAATAATCATGAATCAAAGTTTCCACCATCACCTTACCATCACCAGCAACAGCAACAGCAACAGCAACACTATTATATGCAAAAACCTCAAAGACCTGTGACTAACCGAATGAATAGCTTTAGTTATGGTGGATATTTACCACCTAGTAATCGAAATCCAAATCAGTATACCTATACTGCAAATCCTTCAAAAAATCCTTATTCAACTTCAGGCTCTCAGGTCATGTCTCAATATTTAGCCAAGTCTCAACACGATAGTTTATTATACGCAGCAAGTATATTATCAAATGATGTTAGTGTCGACGAAGATAAAGAATATCACACCAAGCACAGTACTAGACGAAATTCAGGAAAATAAATTATTAGAATGATGTACTTTAAAAAATTGTATTTATCGGTGATCTTTTTTATTATTATGTATGGTATTCCTATATCACTTTATTGACCTGTTCTTAGATTTTTAAGTTCGAGTAGATCTGATATTAATGAGAAAACATATTGAGCCTCAAAAGAATAAAAGTAAACTGGATTTACTTGTATAAAAATATTAATGTTTTGTTAATTAGTTACTTCGCCAATAAAAAATTTATTATTTATATACTTATTGATATTAATGTACAGTATTAATAATTTAAATATCGATTACAATTGAACCATAGGTGCCAGTTACCGAAAACATTACACCAATAAAGATACCTAGCTTGATTAGGAACCTTCCCGTTGCTGTAATCTCATCTTCATAGAATTTCAAATAGAAAACTAGAGGTAATGTCATACAGATGGTAAAACAAATTGCACTACCTAAAAATGAAATAACCTTTCCGAAAGAATTAAAAATCAAAGACACAAGTAACAATAGGACGCAAAATACGATTCTCGATACAATTCTCTTAACACTGTAAACCTCCTGTTTTATTCCATTTTTTATGACAACATGATTGTTTTGATTAAGCATAAAAAGATTTTCGTAAACAGTAATAATTGGCCTAGCAATTAATGGTAGCTTAGAAATAGGCAACAATCCCATGAATAGACAAATCAATGGCTTGACCCACTCCGGATAGTTCTTATTTGTCATTAAATTCTTAGCTAGTGAATCTTCACAATCCATTCCAAACATTAGAAAACCAATTATTGCGATTAAATAATCCAAATTGAATGTAATTCCAAAAGCTATATTGCAACATTTCGAAAATTTTGATGGGTGTCTCATATCCCTATACAATTCAGGAAATACAGGGTGGCCACCCCATGGCGCCATGAATAACCCTAAGCTTAACAACAAGTTCTTATACTCGGACGGCCACAAGTTTGTGATTGCTGGAGTAATTAACGACCCTGGAGTATTCGTCGTTACGATTCCACAAACAATAATAACCAATATAAGACATGACGTACACATAATCCCCAATAAGCTACATAAGGATAAAACTGATAATGGCAAGAATGATAGCATTAGCAATATCGAAACGATTATACTTTTTAATAAACTTCTCTGTAATGAAGGAAACAAAATATGGAACGAATCGCTGAATAGTATAATCAACGAAATCATGGCCCCAAGTAAATCAATTGAAAATACAAGGGTGACAAGGAAGTTGATTCTTCTACCGCCGTATAAATGTGCTATATCTCCATAACTTGTTATATGAGGATATCTTCGTAATATCTTACCCAACATTTTCGCAGTTATGCAGGTAATTAAAGAACTGAATAATAGCATCGAGGTACCAATAATCCACCCTGATAAATGAAAACCAAACGGCAATGATAACATACCGATTCCCATTAAGGTATTTATGCAATTAAAAATAGTTTGTGGAGCCGTAGAATCACCTGTAATAAAACGCTCAGAATCTGCTTTACTCGTACGCCTCGATAATAATGGGGACTCCTCATCATTTCCAAAGCGATAAGAATAGATTTGGTCGTAACCTCTTGCCTGTTCTTCTACATCATTTTCCGGACTTTCGTCAATGGCACCTTCTCTGGCCGCACTATCAACCGATGTGCAAGGACTGATGTCCTCTAATCCCTGAACAACTGCATTATCAACTAAAGACAGCCCTAAGTAAGACTGTGCTCTGGTATACGACGATGCAAAGTTATGTATCGAGTTGGCACCACCTATATCTAGAAATGATCGCCTTCTCTCTCTTGGATGTCCACATGAACCCCTCTCGTCGCTATCTGACCGATGAATCATTGCAAGTTATTTCGCTCCCTTAATATTGTAGGAAAAATAGCTCAATGATGTAACTAATATACGAATCAGGCTATAATCAATGAAGATATTTCAATTAAAGGCGATATATAACGGTGATCTTGATACAATTTTTTTGTGGTCTGAAGCGGTTAGGAGCCATCGTGTTTTGAACAAAGAAGGTTCCAAGGCTATTAGTTGATTAGAATAGTTCCCAAGGGCCTTTTATATTGTCGATGGTGTTTGACTTCGGATACGTCTTTTTAATGGCCTGAGATTTACATTAGACTATCTTCTAATTAATGTTGCTCATAAATTATTAAGCGTACACAATGGTTTGGCTTGCAATACCAGGCTCCCAGGTTCTACCATAATGCTTTTTGATAACACTTAACTCATATGAATCTTGGTGGTAACTCGTCGAAAGTAATATCAGGGTCATATATAATCGGTAAAAGTTTATAACTTTACAATTCTTATACTTTTATTTGGAGCTCTACCAGCCATACTTGCTCGTAGACCATTTAGCTGCGCTTTGGGTTGAAACTCCCAATGTTCTAGTCCAAATACGACGACAAGCCTTTCGTCTCGGAATATTTTAGGTTTAGAAGGATAACTTTTGCTGACCTGCGGTAAGCAAAAGTGAGTTGAAGTAACTTTCTGCAAGTTCAAGGGCATTAAAATATCAGTTTTTTATGTCCTGTGTATGCATTTTCTCTCTTTAGCTGCGAAACTGTGTTCAAGGCTGTTCATACGTAGCAATATTAGAGACAGGTTAGTGACAAATATCAGTCATGGTTCTCCTATAGGTATACAGTACTCTCACTGGCCGTTAGATCCTAATACTATTTTGGCTAGCAGGAAATATTAGGGATCCGGATACATGTCCATGTCCAATTCTGGGCTCAATAGTTGCATAATCTTGCATCCTGTGCCCTTCATGGGCAAGAACGAAACCATTCAACGGATAATTCGTTATTGGTTTCCGATACACCATTTCTGCTGTTATTATATACACTATCATATAACCCGAAAATTAATCTGTGAATGGATAATATTAATGCCTCTATAAACTGTTATTATTTATGAGATTTTTTTCTGCTTAATTACCACAAACTAAAGGTACAAAACAATTAATAGAGATATTAAGTCTTATATATATTCATATAACAAGAGGTTTTGATCAGCTTAACAACTCTTGAAATACAAGAACCTGAATTTTGGCATTTGCAATCTTGAATAATTGTTGCTCGAATCAAGCTCGAATTTAGCAAAATATTATGACAGGCGCTGGTCACCATAATTATTATAATGGTAATAACATAAGTGGCACTAATTCGGAGCAAATTGTAAACCCAAGCCCAAACTCCAATCCAAATAATAACATTTCAACACCGTTTTCCAATCAGCAATCTGGTCTGTCACTTGAGCCATTAAACTCCATACTGTACAATTTATACCCCAACTCGAGACCTAAGAGTTACACCTTCAGTGATTCCAATTTCACATTACAACAAATGTATCAACCAGCAACACAGCCACAAGATTATTATACTAATGAATATTCTTCACTCACAAACCAAAGCCCATTGCCCACCAATAATAACATTTCCCCTTCTATTGTAGCCCAAAGCCAAATAGTAAGGTTGCAACAAAGCCAATCAAATCCATATACGGGTGTTACTCTTTTTCAGTCTCCAGATAGCACATCCAGAACTCATCAATCCCAGATTCGAAAAATATCACATTCTCCTCTGTCTTCAATTAGCACTCACCTGAGAAATTCGTCTGCGAGTACTAAACGTCCTAGTATCGATCATCTGGAATTCATTAAGCCAGACAAACCTCGAATTGCAACCACTTATTGGGAGGATGAGACAACAATATGCTATCAAGTGGAGGCCCAAGGTATTCTCGTTTCTAGAAGAGGAGACACTAGTTACGTCAATGGTACGAAACTATTAAATGTTGCAGGTATGACAAGAGGTAAAAGAGATGGCATTTTGAAAACAGAAAAAACAAAAAGTGTGGTTAAAGTTGGTGCAATGAATCTTAAAGGAGTGTGGATTCCTTTTGATAGGGCAGCTGAAATTGCCAGAAACGAAGGAATAGATGAATTATTGTACCCTTTGTTTGTCAAGGATTTAAAGAGCTTCTATGACGAAAAAGGTTCAATGTTGAAACATGATAGTTACCTAAAATCCCAAAATCTTGAAGACCTAAGCAATATCACATTGTCTAGTGTCAATCTGCCAAACTTTGAAAATAGCATTATTGCACCGAACAATAATGATCACGAAGATAAAGTTGAACATCAAGAATGCTCTACGCCGAAAAATTTAAAAACTGAGAATGGTTTAAAATAGTATTTAAAATTCGCAGCTATTTGGTCTCAATCTCATATTTTACGATCATAGCGAAACCTGCTTGAATAGATAAACCCAAGTCATAGGATGCAATATTTTAAATATTCTATCATTTTTCTGTATCATATCTTTCGTTATCAAAAATATATAATAAAGAAATATGTATTCTATTTAAATATTTAATTTAATTTTCATAAATTGTTTTTATTTTAAGCAATTATAATTAATATCATTGAATTTTTTTAACCAGTTTTGCCTCAGCTAAGAAAAGTTTATTATGAATAACATAAATTGATACTAGCAAAGAAGTGATTGTCCTTTTTTTCATTTATTTCCCAGAATTTAGTCACTGGCGTCTGCGGAAACTAATGTACCACGAAGCTTCTGTTGGGCCTCGATAGTTTCAAAAAGACCCTTAAAAGTTCCCTTTCCAAAACCATTGTGATGATGTCTTTGAATTATTTCAATGAATAATGTTGGACGATCATGTAATGGTTTGGTAAAAATTTGCAATATATAATTGCAGGTTTTGGACGTTTTATTACGAGTCGCTGGATCATAGTCAACTAGAATATTCAAATTTTGAATATTATTGAAATCTTCTTTAAGTATGATATCATCATTAATCAATCTTTGTTTCAAAGTGCCATAGTACTTCTGAGAAGCAGGATTAAATTCAATGCCTCTTTTTCTCAAAGAGTTCACGGTTGCAATGATATCGTTTGTCCTTAGAGCGATATGCTGGACACCCGGACCTCCATTATAATCATAAAATTCTTCGATTTGACTCTTCTTACGACCTTTAGCAGGTTCATTAATAGGCATTTTAATTTTACCATTACTTGAAGCCATGACAATTGATTTTAAGGCCGTTTCACCTGTGAACACGTCCTTTTCATCGACAGACCAATATTTATGAAACCCAAAAATATTTGCATAAAATCTTGCATGTTCCATCATCTGATTCCAGCTATAGTTTTCAACACAATGGTCTATACAATCCAATTGAATTAAAGACAAGGATTTTAATTGACGCATATAGCTATCCGGCTTAACAACTATAGATTTGGTGTAATTTGGAAGAAATGGACCGATATAATCAATGTTTTGAATCAATGTATGGTGTATATCCGTATAAGGAACCGCAATTGTAGCGAGTCTAACAGAACCGTAATTATCATTTATTGTCTGGGGTAATTTTATGATGTAGGCTCCTGACTCAATGGCCTTCTGGAACGCAGAATCAACATTAGTAACCTTGAAGGAAATGTCCATAACACCTTCACCATGTGTCTTGACAAATTCCTGGATCATGTACGATTCAAAATTATCTTGGATAGCCATTTTTGAAGTCTCAACACATTGACTAATCGATTTTTTAATGCTTGAAAGGGCGGAGGTGAAATTTGTTGAATTCAAGATTGACCGTTCCAAGTTCTGTTTTGCAACTCTAATGTCTATTGAATGCTTATACCGATCAAGGTTATCATCAACAATTTCCGCAGTAAGTTCAACGATTCTTTCCTTTAAGTTTCTCAATATCAGTGATTCATCATTGGAATAATCTAATTTTATATTCAGAGCTTCCTCTTTAGACATCGGAATCGCTGGGTAATGGTCCTTAACAGTTTCCAACGTGTTAATTATCTCAAACAAAACGTTCCCATTTTTAACAACATGTGAAGCAAGTATTCTTGAGTTAGTTTCTAATCCTTTATAGGCAACTTCTTCGAATCCCATAGATAACTCTAAGTATTTCCCCATCTGCTTAGCATTTGCACTACAAATCTTCAACGAATGGAAGCCGATGAATCCGTCTTCTGGGTAAGTTGTATTGATATGACCATTCAATAACAATTCTTCAACCGATTCATCTTTCAATGGATCATGATCAGTTGGGAAGTAAGGTAACGCTTTCAAAAGGAAATCATTAAATATGGCATCACTCATAATGAATTATATAGATAGCTTATTGTTTGTGCAATGTAGTAAACCTTCTTTAATCTATTAACAGTAAAGAATATAAATATATTACAAGAACCTGGAATTTGTAACTCTTATAAAGTATTTGAGACTCTTTGTAAACCAAAATTTTGCAGCCTTTTAAAACAAAATCATGTAAAAAAAACCACAAAAAAAAAGATAAAGGCTTAATACACAGAGCATACTACATTTCTTATTTCACGTTATCAATCTAAATTTGACTAATATACTGACTGCAAATATATAAATATTCAATCGTATTCATTATTATCTTTATTGATCGACTCCCTAGCAGATGCGTATGTAGAATTTGAGTCTGCTTCATCCAAGTTCTTTTTAATGGCCGATAATCTAATTCTATTAGTTGCACCAAACACCAAAACTGGATGGAAAGGAATAAAAATAATTGAGGTAATTGAAATCATCAAGGCATCCAAGACCATTAGGTAAACTTCATGAACAAAAAGGTAACCACTAAAACCCTGTGCCAACTCAACCACTCTATAGACACAACGAATATAGATCGCTAATACGGCAATCGTCATGCCTAATGGAAAATAATGGAAAAGTTTTCTTTCACGGATATTTGCAAATTGTGGATTGTAGAATCTTTCCAAATATCCTGTTCTATGCTCATAGGCAGTTTTTGTATTGAACAACATTCTGAAGAAATTAGCGAAAGTTGGCTTTTCATAAGCAGAATCATATTTAATGTCGTCGATCGAATCTCTTTGTTTGGAAGGCGAGTGCTTAAAGAACGTCTGGTATATGAAGTGGAACCAAAAAAATAAGAAAAATGACATCGCAAAAACCTGGAATGCAATACCTGCAATCATGATATATGTACCCGTCTGAGGATCCTCAAAGTTATTCGATGCGTACGATGCCGCACCCCCTCCACCGGCTTGAATGATCAAAGAAAGAACGTCACACGTAATGAATATGTAAGAATACCACATCGGGCGCAATATCGAATATTCTCTTCCGTGGATCACTACTAGTTGTGCAAACAAGTAGTATATACCACCCATAATGAACGCGGGTGCAATGGTGAGACAAACCAACTGCAAAATGAAATAGTTAATCTCTGTCATGTCACTGAAAGACATAACTCTTCCGATGAATCCTGCAAATTCCAATCCAATCCCACAGAAAAAAGCAACATTGAACCAATGGAATCTTGACTTCCAAATAATGATCGTGTAATATAAGAACGATAAAACAAACACGATAAGGTATATGATATTAGCCGGACGACTCAAGCTGTGAATCGAATACACATTTTCTTCCCATTCCAAATCCTTCAAATTCAATGTGGAGTTGAAAATCGCTTGCGTAGCCATGGCCATCACTGAGTTGTCTGTAGCAGTTGATATTTGTTGCTCGGCAGCAAGAATTGACAACGAAGCTTGCGCACCCCTGATATTCCGAGATAAAGAGATCAACTCTGGTTTAGCTGTCGCAGTGTGGATTCTAGCCGTTGCTGATGTCAAAGTATCCATCAAACCCGAGCTTTTCGTTGCTGCAACTGAACGCAATGTTGTAGATGTCGGAAAGGTCGAAGGCGACCAGTTCATCGACTCGAAATTCATAGACGTCATATCTATTCTACTTCAATATTTACTATGTATATGATAAAAGAAGGGTGTATTTGTAAGTTGATTACGGATTTCTATATTTATGATATGAAAATTCTTATATCAATTGCGGAGCTAGTCGGATTTAATTATAGGCTACATAATTTGGTTGATTTAATGACCGTGCGATGACCGTACAAGAAATATAGCACAGCCAGAACTGCTTACGAAGCTTGATGGTGGAGGTTGACTTAATATCATCAATGCTTGTACGTGGTATATATCCTTATATTTACAGGCTTGTACTGAGAATGTCTCGAAATATCATTATATCATTATATCTTTATGGTGAAGAGCTATACATAAAGGGTAATAATATAGCATAGAAAAAATAAACATGTTTCAGTTGTACGCACGAACAATAGAAAAACAATGTGGTCTATTTATTGATGAGACGTCGGATCAGACAATCGGAACAGCCCTAGGAACGGCCATAGATTATTTATTTTAGACAGGTCTTTTAAGATGGGCGATATTTATTTAAGTGAGTGTGAGATCTTAGAATTGTAGGATATATATAGATATTATGGTCCTTAAAAATTAACGCTGCCTATAATCAGGGATGGCCGCCGATACAGATGGAGCAGCACACAAGTGATTTCATGGAATATGCATTTCGACTATTATACAAAATTAATAACTGGCTAGAATAGTGAAGCGGCACTGAAGAAAAAGCGGAGCAGATGGAAGGTTTCACTAAGCCACGATGTTGGTATGAATCGAAGGGTCTTGTTCTTGTTCTTGTTCGTATTCAATCTCAACCTTAGCTCTTCTCTTTCTCTTGTTGCTTTTATCGTCAACTGTAGATTTACGCTTAGAGGTCTTGCTGTCGATGTCAGATTCTTCATCCGAATCTGAAGATTCGGACGCAGACGAATCATCCAACCATTTTTCTAAGTCTTCCAAGTCTACCAACTCATCAAAACCGTCGTCCTCGACATATTCGATTTCGCCGACATCGCTTTCGTCGGCACTTTCAAGTTCAACATCGTCCTCATCTTCGTCCTCTTCTTCTTCATGATCGACCTTACCCAAAACCTTCTTCCAGATGTTTTCGTCGACATTCAATGGTTTGTCCCCATATGCACCACTCTTTAATCTTTCTAACAATTCCTTTTCAATGGTCTTTTCAATCTTTGCAGCTGCTAACGCCTTTCTCTCTCTATTTTCTTCTCTTCTCTTGACCTTGTGCTTGACACCGACGTAGTGTCTTTCTTCTTCTCTCAATGCTAATCTTCTTTCGGTGATAGCAACCTGCGTTAACCTGGTCAATCTCTGTTTACACTTATGAATCAAAAACTTTTGCCAATATTGTAAGTGGTCATCGATTTGGCCCAATGCTTTATTATAATTCTTAGACAATCTAATCCTTTCCCACCATCTAGATGGCATGTGTGTCCTTTCGGCTGTCTTCATGTATAAATATAATTTACCATCAACATTTTTAACAGTTGCGTACCTTGAATTTGCCAATGGACAAGATTGACGTGAACATAAACCCGAGACGTTATATTCATTTCTGCAGAAATTCTGCCCCTTGGGAGTCTTGATCTTGAAAGCACAGAACTGTTGATTTATAACTTGCCAAACAACTTCGTCAGACATTATGGAGTAATCGTTTAATTATGCTATTTGAACTGAATTTGAATTAATGAAAAGTGTAGTGATATATATCCGATTTTATATATGTTTGCTATGTTCTTGATATAAGGAAATAATAATCTGGTTAATTTATCCTAATAAATAATGTTTAAACAATCTATGACGTTTATTATTAAGTCGATAACCACTACTAGAAACTGTTTAAAAATTTTATTAAATCATCTAGGTTTCGTAGAAAAGTTAGGGATGAGAAGACTCAAAAAAAAAAAAATTATTCAACCACCCGGGCAACATAACGCACAAGTCACATGAATTGGATATAATTTACAAATGGTATCACTTCTATTGGTTTAGTTTGGTATAGTTACAAAAGTCATATGGATTATTTAATTGTAAGATTGATAGGCTTCTTGGGCACTGTGGGCTTTATTTTAACAATTTTGGGCCCAATGGCATTGGGAAAATTTTTAGAATTAATTTCATTTGCTCGTCTCGAGAACGAAATTAAAGTAATTATGATTTGGTATGGATCCTTACGTTCGTAAAGGTCAATAGTTTGGAAGATTTCGCCATGGGATATGCAAATCATGTCACACACCTTAAGGAAAAAAGAGATGTTTTCCATTTGGACGAATGGCATTTTCGAACTTTTGTATTTTGAACAAGGGTTGTCAGGTATTTCTAAAAGTTTGCCCAAATCGCATAGTAATTCTCCGTCTTTTAGGATATCAGTAAGATCGAGATCATGTCTTGAATACTGGTCTATCGTATGTTGGGGAATAGACAACATATTAAAAATCCATTGCTTGATCTCAAGTTCACTTTTGGCATACTTTTGTTGCCTAGAATTGGTTAAATCCTGATCTAAGTTTGTATTTGCGTTTTGTTCAGGTTTCTGGTCGTATCTGTTGTAGTTGAAGTAGTTCATGTTGTAGTAATCGACACTATAGTCGAATGTAGTTGGGATAATTTGCCAGCGATTGATTGTCGGTCCAATTGGTAGATTCGCACGTCAGAATTATCAGCTACGTTGGAAATATTAAGACGTTTTCTTATATTAGATAAAACATATAAATATATTACAGTTAGTTATGTAATGTCTTTTCGTAAGAGTGCAAACCATGAACGCCTCCTTCAAATTGAGCAGACGCAGTTCTGAATTCAAATCTAACTTCACCATTATCAACATTGGCTCTTAATTCATCTAATGACTTGGTGCCAATGTCTTGTAAAGAATGTTGTAAACCGTTGTACAAATAAGGAACAAATTTTGTGATTGAGCCCTTGTCGACAACAGCACCAGAGACACCTTGTGCAACTAAAACCTTATCAGCTTCGGAGAAGTAACGCGATGTAGACGCATTAGTGTTAGTAGAGGTTTGTTGCATAGCATCAATAGAGCCCATACCACGGTAAGATTTTAATCTCTTACCATCGCTGTAGAAATAACTACCTGGCGTTTCAGACGTACCAGCTAATAAACCACCCATCATGACACAAGAAGCACCTAAGGCTAAAGCCTTTGTGATATGACCAATATTACCAATACCACCGTCAGCAATACATGGAACACCAAATTGGTTAGCAAATTCGGTGACGTTGTACACAGCCGTACCTTGTGGTCTACCACAGGCCATGACTTCTTGAGTGATACAGATAGAACCAGAACCCATACCGATTCTTAAACCATCCGCACCAGCTTCAATTAATAAAGCTGCTTGTTCTCTGGTGACTACATTACCAGCAACAACTTGTAAATCTGCGAACTTAGATTTAATCCATTTGATCATATCTAATTGAAAAACGGAAGAACCGTTAGATGAATCTAAAATAACGACATCTAAACCAGCAGCCACTAATTTTTCTAATCTTTCTCTGTCAGTTGAAATGGTACCAATCGAAGCACCACATAATAATTGCTTAGAGTGGTATGATTTGGAAGCTAATGGATAACTTTGATTCTTTTGTAAGTCAGTTAAAGAGATTAATGAAACTAAGTTACCATTTTCGTCGATAATTGGTAATTTACCCTTCTTAGAAGATCTTAATAATTCATTCCCTTCAGCTAAATCAATTCCCTTTTTACCAGTGATTAATTCTGTGGTCATAATTTCAGAAACCTTAGAATCGTTATTATCGTGGAATTGAACATCTCTTGAGGTGACAATACCAACTAATTTACCACCAATTTTACCGTTTTCTAATTTTGGTTAGTATCAAGATCCTAAGATATAATTATCTGCTGATGATTTCATAGGATTTAAAGTCAGTGAATCAATTTTTCCACAACATCGTTTGATGTAAATCGGTAGAACGAAAGTTATTAGTTTGGGTTGATCATCATAGTAAAATGCAAGGTGAACAAGAGAAATAGTAGTAATAAATGAAATCATACACAGCAAGTTGAATTAATACATACCTGTCACTGGGAACGAGGTGAACCCTAATTCGACCTTCAACTTTTTAATTCCCCCAACGGTCACATCTGGAGAGATAACGATTGGATCATTGATGAAACCGTTTTCGTACTTCTTGACCTTTCTGACCATTTCTGCCTGTTCGTCGGAAGTACAGTTGTGGTGGATAATACCAATTCCCCCTAACAACGCCATATGAATAGCCATGTTTTCCTCGGTAACTGTGTCCATAGGAGACGAAACAAATGGGGATCTTAATGAGATTTTCTTAGTTAATTTAGTATCCAATCCAACCAGTGAAGAAGGAAAGTTGATTAAACCAGGTAACACCAAAAAATCATTATAAGTCAAACCACCAAAGTTTGTTGAATCGATCAATGCTTTAACATCTAATCCATCCTTCTTTGAGTAGGATTTTAAGTGAGAAGTAGCAGAAGAGGAGTCTAAAACCATTGTTCGATTTTTAATTGTATTATTTGTATAAACAAGGGGGCAAACTTTGCCAAAAAAAAGACTATAAAATATTAGAAACCTCAGGAATTTGTAATGAATTTATAAGGTTGATTCCGATGAGATAAAATTTTTCGGAGTAAATTGACCAGGGCTCAATTCCCAATAGAGCAGATTATAGTATTGCGATAGCTAAATTGTCACTTACTGCTAATACGCCCTTTGACATGCTAATCCTGGTATACTATATACCGTGCACAAAAATGAACGTTGGAAATATGAGTTTTGTTCCTGGACTGTATTAAGTCAATACGAAAATTGCCGTTTCTAAGAAATTGGGTGCAATTTATAACTAATTAAGTCAAATTTCTACAGGTCGGGGTTATGGTGGTCGAATTAATATATTGATACGATTTAGTTTGGTATTTAGTATATGTAAGCCTAAACTCGGGTTAGTAAACATGTCTTGTATTTGCCGCATTAAATGGGGTCTTCAATAATTCAATATAGAATAAGTCAGAGTAGCGGTTCTTGGAAAAATCTTCATTAATGATCAAGACCACCGACCAATCGAAACCGATCAATGGCAGGACAAGAAATCATCATTAAATTCTATATTGCATTGAAAACTCTTTCGAGTAATTATCGCTTGAGTAACATACAATTCTGTTATAGATCCTATGGAAAAGAAGATAGGTAGTAAAAAATTCAGTTAAAGATTTTATAGTGTAGAACGTTTGCCGGGTAACGCTAACTTTTGCATATTTACGAAATATCCTCTAGGTACATAGCAGTCAAACCTTGCTTTGGTCGATACAGAATGTAGAGTGGCTGTAATAATAGGATGATTCGAAGCTGATACATAAATAAATCTAAACTAAATAAAAAAAATAAAAAAAATAAAAAAATACTTGAAGTCAGTAGATAAAAGTAAAAATAAAGATAAAGTAACATTTATGAATTCGTAAAATGAGAGAATATCACGACGTTGTCAAAATGGGATACTAATTATATGTGTTTTGAAAGAGGACAGTCAGTTTTAATGAATTGTGACACTAGAACCATTATCGTTTGAGTTTTCTTTCGCCAACGCCTGGCTTGATTGTTGCGACGACTTCAACCGGGCTACATACTCTTCAACCTTTTTCCAGCCGTCTTTTCTTGCAACTTCTCTTGCTCTTTGTTCCTCTAATGATTGATGGTATAACATAGTACAATGGTCGTACAATATAGGATTATGGTCCATAAAAACCTTTAACGCACCAAATGCTAACAGATGAATACTTCTATTCCAATTAGAAGTAGCCGAATTATGTGGCGGAATTTGGTTTGGTGAACCAAATTCATCAAGATCACCCTGCACTTGTTGTGGTGATGAAAATGAATCATAATACTCTTCATCTGTTATGTCGTGCATGTTAGGATTTAATGAGTTGTTCACGTTCGTATTGTGGTCGATCGAATGATTATTCAAATCATTCAATATTAAGCCACGGTCAATTAAATTACCATTTGCATCGGTTGACGCTTCGGGGTTTTCCAACAACTTTTGCTGAACCATACCATTGGTTATACCTGGCTGGGTTGCGTTTGTTAATTCATATAATGACGCAAAAATAATTGGTAATACAACTTCTGCATTTTCTGTGATTAAAGTCAAAAAGTATTCGTTCGTCCAGTAGCACAAGACCTTCTCACTTACTTGAAAATGTGGAGATGAAATACACTTCAGCAATTGGGCAAATAACGGAATTTGAATTTTGAGGAATTCGTTAGGCTCCATGACCTCAAATATATCTTCAATTTCATTTAAGAACATTACTTCCTTTGGTGAGTTAATTTTTGGCCAAAATCTTAGCAATCCCATTATCACATCTTCAGTCAACATAGGATCCTTTTCTAAGAATTGGACTATACAATACGCCAATTGTGGGTGGTATAGTGATAGACTCTTCACTTTATGTAACGGGATCAAAATCCTGACTAGGAAAATCTTGTGCTCTTCTTTCAATGGTAATGCGAAACCATTAATGATTGATCCCAAAATTTCTAACAACTCACCGATACCATTGAATCTTTCGGTTTCATAAACAAACTGCAAGAAAACATTATTGATCGATTTTCTAATAAACGACCTCAAACTTAAGAACTTACCATAGATTCTATGTAAGGTAGTCTTCAAGCAATCTCTCTCTCTAGGGTCCTCACTATCAAATAACTCTAAGATTTTCAATATAAATTCGTGATCGATATATTGCTTAGCTATTTGATGAGTGAAATCGGGGCTTTCGATGAAACGTAAAAAAAATTCATAAATGGCTTGCATATGTGGCCAAGCTAATTCACTCACAGGTTCATCTTCATCAGGATCATAAATATCACCGATTGGGTTAACCGGTGGAGGAATGGGTCTGAATAAGTTCATCTTGAACATTCCAACCACATGTTTGTACATTTCATCAGTGTAAGTGAACCTATTATTCAGAATAAAGTGAATCAATTCCTGCAATGTAATCCTCTTAATTTCCTTCCCTCTAATGTCATAAGTCGGATCACTAAAATCAAACATAATATTACATTGATCAATTTTTTGAATAAATAACGAAATCTGTTCCTCAGGCAAAATCTCATCGAAATTAGGCAATTTAACAATCTCTTGATATCTGTCAGAAGTGGAAGGCTCAAATCGAGAGGAAGAATGTCTTTTCGGGGTAACTATCAAATCAATATCAAAATTGTCCCTCGCAGGGGACAGAATATTTGTATTTAGAGGATAACCATGAGGGTGTGTAGCTGATCCAGTTTGTGAATGTGGAACATGACCCGGTTTAATTTGAACCTGATCAAATGGTGAATTGGATGCATTTGGTGAGGCATTTACTGATGTTATAGGGGACGTTGGGGTTGGTGTTACCGGCTGAGTGTTTGAACCAGCAGTTGTTACCATTGTTGGAGAATCATTGTCCACGCTATCATTTATGATAATTCTTGGAGAATCTTGTTGTTTTGGCAGTTTTGGCAGTTGCGAAGTTTGGCCCATAGCAATTGCTGAGTTCCCACTGCTCGCAGATTTTATCGAACTACCACTGTTATGTCTCGAAATTGAAGGAGAGCTAGACTTCGCATTTGAACCAGAAAGTTTGGATGCAATAGACGAAGATGCGGAATTTTTCTTTGAACCAGATTCGGATTTGGAGTCCTTGTCCTTATCTAGCTTTTTATCGGTTTTTTTACCTGTTGGTTGACTTTTATTTCTTGAAAGTCTGTTTTTGAAACCTTTCATCATTTTGGGATCAACGCAATATGTGAGTTTCCATATAATTGATTCACGCCAAAAGTGAACTGAACTTCGAAAGCCAAATGTAAGATATGCTAATGTATGAGAGTTGGTGATATCGGACCACTGATATGCTATGTGTTACAATTATGAATGTATACAGCAATAACCAAATCAATCAGGCTTGTAACTGGAATAATATAATAAGGTTGAATAATAAGTTGATTAACTAAATAATCAGACGAATTTCCAGATAGCAGTTTAGTTCACAGTGGAAATTGGAGAATTATACTCTTAAATATGGACGTAGAATAAAAACCCAAATAAATTAGAATACGTTGAAGTTTAAATTGAACACTTTAATTGAAAAAGTTCAATGTACCTACCAATGATTCAATCAAGCTTCAATATCTTAATTGAAACAAACTATGTCAACTATTTATAATGTACTTGTTATTCTAAGGGCTTTCGAATGAATTTGCTTTTATTGTGATTATTTTGTGAGGGTCACGACTTTACTACTACTACACGACTACATGTTATTATCAATATACGATTATAAGTAGTTATATTTGTATACTATGTGCATTAAAACGTGGTATGTATTGGTAAAACTAGTAGAACCAGAACATTATAGCCACACCGAAGTTAAAAAATTAAATTATGATCTCATTTTCATCGACTTCTATAATTTTTTCAATCATAGTATCGTGCTTGTGATTAAGAATAGAGCTTAAGTAACAGTTCCATCCGATGCTAAAGATATTAACTACCAACAACCTAAACTGAACAGCGACCAATGTGAAGTTAAATAGTTGGAAAGTGGGCCAGACTATCCAGTTTGTCTGAAGTGTGTGAAACCAATGTGCATTTAGTCTTTCATGAGCGACCTTTAATGGTTTTTCATTGAATTCCAATACTGACATTGCTGTATAGTAAAGAGGGATTCCTATGAATGGAGCAAAGACTAATTGGTCCACTCCAACCTTGGTCAATGTATTCAACACTTTATTCGTCCGTGGCGAAATATGTGCTTTTGAAAAAGGAAAGCTGACTTTATGGAGTAGCCTGTACCATTTATCACCAATTGGAGCAAATATGAATGAACCGAAAAATGTAGCTCTCAACGTTCTGTGGTAGTCATATTTATGGGATGTAGGGTACAATGTTTGTGCCAAAGAATCTCCAGAACCGAAAAGAAGCCCTGTAGTAATGATGTTGGTGAGGAGTGGACGCTTAGCTAGCAACTGACTGTACTTTTGGTATATAGATGCCATTGAATTGTCAGTATTGTCTTTATCATCAACGTTCGAACCTTCAACCGGAAAACACTTAGCCGGAAAACACTTAACCGGAAAACACTTAACCGGAAAACACTTAACCGGAATATTATATGGAGCTATAGAGGTTGATAAGGATATTGAATACTGCAGATAATGTTAGAAGGGGATATTGGATATTCGTGGGAAAATAAGGGAAAGATATTCCAACATTATATTGAAGAAACCTTATATAAATTAAAGTTAAAGTATGAAGAAGAGGGTAATAAAGTTAAACGGAATGTAATTAAGATTATTATGAATAGTTTATGGGGTAAATTTGCTCAGAAGTGGATTGATACTAATTATGTTAGACCTAATAAAATGACATCATCAAATTTCTTCCCGGTGCGGTATAATAAAATCACCTATAATAATTATGGATCTACTCAGTATAATGCGTTTTCTTTTCAATTTTAAGACTTAAGTGTCGTCTCTATCCACTAACTTACGTTTAGGTTTTTTCTTTTTCTTTGGTTGTACTTTTACCTGTTTTCTTAATTCTTTGAATTTAATGTCTAATAATATATCAGCTTCTTTATCATCAATTTGATTGTTTCTTAATTTATTGTGAACTTCTTGCCCATAATAATTATATTCTCTCGTATGCTCGAAAATTCTAGTGTCTTTTATTTCATCTATACTATAATCTATTT
Source organism: Debaryomyces psychrophilus (assembly GCA_900186205.1). NCBI lineage: Eukaryota > Fungi > Ascomycota > Pichiomycetes > Serinales > Debaryomycetaceae > Debaryomyces > Debaryomyces psychrophilus. The sequence goes on along the minus strand of FYBW01000013.1, from coordinate 107,989 downwards.
CATGTTTTCTTTTCAATTTTAATACTTGAGTATCTCTATCCACTAACTTACGTTTACGTTTAGGTTTTTTCTTTTTCTTTGGTTGTACATCATGATGTAAGAACAGTAGCTGATTTACAACGAGTATACCACAAGTCTATAGATAATATAGTGGATATTGAAATAGAAAAAGAAAAATTGTGGTTGTCGTCGTACAATATAATTAATTATGGTAATAGTAAGAAATTACTCGACTGGTCGCGAGAGTATTGTTGTAATGACGTCATAGTAGTTTCGGGTTTAGTACTAGCATCCCATAATAATTTCATATGGTGTCGAGCCCAACTTAAGGTAAATACCCCATTTTGTATTGGTTTAGGCGAGGTTTTCATCTATAGTTCCAATTCATCATACATCATAGATGGTATACTACACTGTCTAGACAGAAACGATGTGGGGTACTCCATATGATGTAACTATTGAATATTTATGCAGAATATTACTTAGCAATTGAACCGGAAAACGCTTACCAAAGATATAGGTTTAATAGTACATTGCGTAGTACCTTAATGTTTTGAATACAAGTGGTTTGTCTCTTACATGAGAGCATGCACGTCTTACAATTGTCTGGAGAAACTTACTGACAATAACTCGAAAATAGGATGGCCGAATTTTTCTCCATTCGCAATATCTTGGTAGGCATTTAATGGTAATGGCGTGGTTCCATTGGTGGTATTTCATTCATTGAATGGTTGCATTCAATATTGAATGGTTGCATTCAATGTTGTCGCTTTATTGAATAAATTTAATAGTGTGGATCCTTTTATTTAATGGTTGCATTGAATGACATCGTTTCTCTCGAGTTACAATAAACCCTTCCCCGATAATGATTTTTAAGTCTATAAATATCATCATTTTTTACCACTATTGAGTGACTAGAATAGGAAAGCTACACCAAGACTATTGAAGAGTTTGACATTATGATGAAATTCATAATTTTAATTCTCATTTCCGCATGTCTTATAGACGCGGTAAGTGTGAATCCCTTACCAATCCCCAAAAATTTAACCTGGGGATCGGAGCAAGCGATTAGAATTGATGAGAATGCAAAGTTGAATAACCCAGAAAATGAAATAATCAACAAAGCATTTGAAAGAACTTTTGAGACCATAAGAACATTGAAATGGGCACCTGAAGCAACAGAAAGTGGACAACTTCCGCAAGGGGGAGTTGCAGAAGCTTCAAACAATCGTAGCTCAAACGTAACTACGATTAACCAAGTTTCTGTTATAGTAAATGATTACGATGAACCATTACAATTGGGTGTAAATGAATCATATAGTTTGAAAATTGAAAACCTGCTGCCAGTAATTGAAATTGAGTCGGAGACGATTTGGGGTGCGTTACATGCACTTCGTACATTACAGCAATTGATTATATTTAATGAGCAGGGAGAATCGTTTTATGTCGAGGGTTCGGTTGACATATGGGATGTACCTATGTATCAACATAGAGGATTAATGATTGACAGCTCAAGAAACTTTTTAACAGTGAAATCTATATTGGAACAAATTGATATAATGTCGTTAAGTAAAATGAATACTTTGCACTGGCACCTTGATGACGCTCAATCTTGGCTGTTCGAGATGCATAGTTATCCAGAAATGACGAAAGATGCCTATTCAAAGAGGGAAATATATACCCAAAATGAAGTAAGGAACATAGTTCACTATGCGTATGAAAGAGGTGTTAGAGTTGTACCAGAATTGGATGTACCTGGACACGCAAGAGCTGGTTGGAAACAAATTGATAAAGAACTTGTCGTTTGTGGTGATGAATCATATACGAAGAATGCTAATGAACCACCACCAGGACAGTTGGATATTATATACAACAATACGTATTCGGTTGTCAGAAAAGTATATAATGAACTAAGCTCCTTGTTTCGTGATGATTTATTTCACGTTGGTGGTGATGAACTTAAAGCAGACTGTTACAATTCTTCGAAGAATATCCAGAATTGGTACCTGAATAACCCGTCGTTGACAATTAACGATTTGGTACAGTACTGGTTAGACAGGGCTTTACCTATTTTTAATAATCGTAAAGAGAGACGTTTAATGATGTGGGAGGATGTTATCACCAGCAGTAATTCTGGTAAAAGTTTACCTAAAGATGTAATTATGCAATGTTGGGACCAAGGAACAGATTGTGTCAAAAAGTTGACTAGTATGGGCCATGATGTTGTTGTATCATCAGCCACTCATTTATACTTGGATTGTGGATATGGCGGATTTCAAACAAATGATCCCAGATATATGGATTCAGAGGAAAATGAGGAGTTTAACTCGGGTACAGGTGGTTCTTGGTGTAATCCTTATAAAACCTGGCAAAGAATTTATTCATACGATTTTACAGCAAACTTAACTCTGGTAGAAAAACAACACATTATTGGTGCTGAGGTGGCATTGTGGTCCGAGCAAGTTGATAGTACAGTCTTGACACAAAAGATATGGCCAAGATCAGCCGCGCTTGCAGAGCTGACTTGGAGTGGGAATAAAGATGATGATGGAGAACTTAGAACAGACTCGTTAACACAACGTATTTTTAATTTTAGAGAATACTTGGTGGCATTAGGCTATAGTGCGAGTCCTTTGGTACCAAAATACTGCATCAAGAATCCACATGCGTGTGATATGTTCCCTGACACCGACTAGCTTAGAACAAAGTCGTTAACAACGTATTTTTAATTTTAGAGAATACTTGGTGGCATTAGGATACTGCATCAAGAATCCACATATATGTGACACGTAGTTATTAGATGTTTAGAATTATTTTTAGAAAAATTGTTTTAGAAAAATATAACGAGAATCGTTATCAAAAGTTTAAAAAATCTTTAGTCATTGAAGAGATAAAGACCACAATTCAATAATAGTGCTATAGCAATTATTAATGAAGTCAAGTATTCTGGTTGTTGAACCCTCAAATGCAGTAGAATATTTCATTGATTCAATCACATGGACTTAGAGATCGAATTGCATCTAATGATGATGTAGCAAATGTATTCGTAGAAATTTTAAGGAACTCTTCGAGTGAACATGTTCCAACAAGAGAACCAATGAGGGGGGTGTTATATATCGTTAGCAATCATAAACAATTTAATTGAATCCGGCGTACTACTTTCGAACTTAAAGAGGTTTAATCATAAACTTACCATGAATTTTATTCGACGATAATACTGATGTCACAATACTAGAGTTTGTTTTCGAAATAGCTCAAATGATTATTAAGACAACTATGTCATGTCATTAATAAAAGATGACGACCAGATGAAATTACGTTTGCATATTTCTTAAAAAAAAAATAACACAGACCAAGTATCGTCAAAGATGAGCTGAAAATGCGCTTATGAAATAATTGCCAAAGCATGTTTCATAATTCGTTCACTTTACCATTCTAGAGGAATTCTTTAGACCATTATTTCAACTTGAATAACGCAAATTTAAACCATCAGTATTTTATTAGATCTATTACGGTAGGATTGCTTGCTAATGATCTTTCAACCAATTCCAACCAATTTTCTGGTTCGTGTAATTTATTGTAGATCAGTGATATTACCCTGTCGGTACTTGTTGTCCCTTGATGCATGCTATTATTGGATAATTATGTTCGGTAATGTAGACGTTCGTATATAACGATCAGCCGCATATTGAATTTAATATTCGGCATATTTGGCTCAAAGATATAATTGATGGAGCAATGTCATATCTCGAGCATGTCGTTCGGCAAATCATTAATAGTTATCATACCAATTTATAATTTACTCATTCAAATATATAGATATTAGACGATCATCGACTTTTATATTTGTTATCTATTGACCATACAGTGCTGCAACGTAACTCTCATCTTGATATCAACATAATTTCATTATCGTAAGTCGAACAGTGCAAAAACTAATTGATCCACTCCAACCTTGGTCAATGTATTCAACACTTTATTCGTCCGTGGCGAAATATGTGCTTTTGAAAAAGGAAAGCTGACTTTATGGAGTAGCCTGTACCATTTATCACCAATTGGAGCAAATATGAATGAACCGAAAAATGTAGCTCTCAACGTTCTGTGGTAGTCGTATTTATGGGATGTAGGGTACAATGTTTGTGCCAAAGAATCTCCAGAACCGAAAAGAAGCCCTGTAGTAATGATGTTGGTGAGGAGTGGACGCTTAGCTAGCAACTGACTGTACTTTTGGCATATAGATGCCTTGTTATGTTCCGATAAATTCGTCACTTTTAAACTGAACGACATCTGGATACAATTGAACGTGGTTTTTCTGACTCTAATAAGGGTTCGGGTATTGCACTTAGAAAATTTTCACTCCTATATGTCCTAGATCTAACTTTTACAATCATAGTTCCTAGAATAGACCGAAATGATAAAGATTGGTCTGTTGCGTTGAGCCTAAGGTGTATCTAGAAAATTGGATTATTTGAAAAATTTCAACTAGAGATGATAATTGCACCCGTAAAAGTTATGGCATGTGGATTATTGCAAATTCATATATCAAACACGAGTGTCTAGAAAGACCAACGTGCAAAATCACGCATTACAAAGATCACATACAGAATATACGAATTTCTTAATAAATATATTGCACCTCAATAATAGTTTATAATCTAAAATACCACACTAAGGATTCATACGCATGTCAGCAGCTATTGTCTTGGTACCAAACAGTTCTAGAACCCCAACATCCGCTAGTATACCACCATGGTGGTTTCCTCGATTTCCTCTTCAGAATCCACGAACTTGTCTAAAATCTCCTCTTTTTGGTGATTACCTTTCGCCTTTCCGTTATAGAGATAACTCAAGAAGCAATTCCACCCCACCGAGCAAACATTGGCCGCAATTATACGGAGATGCACAGGAAGATAGAATAAGCTCAACAACTGAAAACCAGGCCACACCATCCAATTTGTTGTCAACACGTTCCACCAGTTGTGTTGCAATTTATCATAAGCCACTCCAAATGGGTTTTCGTGTCCGGAAAGAGTCGACATCACAATATTGTACATTGGAATCCAAATTAACCCAGGAATGAAAATCTGGTCAACTATTACTCTGTACACCGTATCTAACGCATGCACTCTGTTTTTACTTCATGTCTCCCGGCTCTTGATCGAAATAAATGGATTTTTGATTAGTGGTAGTCGTTTCCCATACCACAACACACCGCAGGGTGCAAAAAAGCATGAACCGTAGATCATAGCCCTGATCGTCCTGTACCCATTATATTTCGGTTTCTCCTCGTCGAGATGTTCGTGATTCAGTGGAAATAACATTTGAGCTATTCCATCTCCTAAACCAAATAAGAGCCCGGTAGTCACCATGTTCACTCTAAACGGGTGTGTTTTCAATAACTTGTTGTACTTATCAAAGAAAGACATGTAGCCTGTTATGCTGTCAATTATTGGGAGTGTGGGTATCTAAACGAAAATTTGTAAACCTGGCCCAGGGTTAGATCTGTAGAAACTTATCTTTTTGCATCAACCTTTTGGTCCTCCAGGACAAATTTTTTTTCCATTTCATATTGAGAAATTGCTTGTAACCGATTGTCGCTTATTATTGGTATATCGCGTGCACTTACACGTGATTGTTAGAATCGCTTAGTCGCAGGCGGCAAAAAAACCCGAGGCGATCCTTCGTCCACCCGCTTCTCTGATTTTTGATCACCTCAACCGGCTACAATTGTCAAGCGCTCTTTTCGGTTAATAAATATTCTGCATACAGTCATCATGTTAGCTCTTTATTAAAGCAGGCTTCAAATCCATATTATATCTTGTCCCTGTTATATTATTTCATATGATCAAGTACCTCCAGAAATTCCTATCTTTCTTTAGTTATTTCATTTCATAAGTTTTAGATTTTTAATACATTTCTCTTAGATTCTTGAAAATTTTACTGCTTAATCAATGTTACGTTGTGTAAATTCTTTTAACCTAGAAATGCTGTTTTACACAGCTACCTTTAATGTTAATTTATCATTGTAAGATCCGTCTTTATCCTCAAGGTTAAGCCTTGGGTCGGCTTTCACATAACCATAATAAATGACGAGTTGCTGCCAAAAAAACTCCTGTATATTTTAATAGGTGAAGCCCATAATTTAAATGAGATGCAAATTCCAAGGCCAAAGAACAGGGTTTCAGATTTGTTAGTCAGTTATATATAAGTCACCAACGTCCGACTTTAGTAGATTTATATGGAATGTTCAATAATTACTGTCAATATATCTAAGTAATGCTGGAGAATTTATTATTTTAAAGCTTGCAGAAACAGGTCGTATAAGTGATATGAAGAAATTGCCTTTTTCAATATTATATTTGAAAAATCCCGAAAAGGATTGATGGTCCGAGATTATAATTCTATCCGTACCACATCATAGGAACAATATTTCCTACTAGAGCACGTAACACACTAGGGTCCCATTCATCACTCATCGTCTAGTAAGAAGTACTCAGTATTTGGTCTCTCTTGCCTGAAATAGTCCACAACTATTTTCAAATTACTAAATCCTTGAAATGATAGCAGTAGTTTTCAGAGTCTTAATCACCTAATCCACAGCAGATTACAGGAAAACGCCCATTAGGAATTGATTGTCTACCAGAGAAATGGATAATATCAACAATTGACAAACAAATTATTTTGCAGATACAAAACAGCGCAATAATTAGTGCAGTCATCTTGAGACGTTAAACTTAACATACATATACATCAGAAATGGAGACGCATATTTGGACATTGAGGGTCGGTTTTTTGTATCGAAATGATATTTGAAATAAGTTATTAAATACTTATTGGAATTGTCCCATTAACATTACAAGAATAAGTTACAAAAAAGCTTTGTTTTTGAAATAGGTATTTTTCATTACATAAAAGTATATCGTAAGATTATTTTTTTCGATACAGATTGATCATGAAAAATTATCTTGTTATGAGCTATTTCAATAATTGCAATTGCTCCTTTGTCGTAATAATTTTAGCATAACCAAAAGCTAATGTTGCAAACACCGTTGCAGCGACATGTTTAGCAGGAACGGTTACACCATCGAACTCCAAATCTCTGGTAGCCAAAGCATCCTGAACAACAGTTACTTTATATCCTTTCTCGGAAGCAGCCCTCGTGGTGCCTTGAACACATATATGTGTCATAGCTCCGACAATTATTAGTTCCGATATTTTATTATCATCTAAAATCTGTTGTAAATCAGTACGAACAAAAGAATTTGGTTCGCTTTTGGTGATAACTATTTCACCAGGCTCAATCTTTACAATTTCATTTATCTGAGATCCTTCAGTACCCTTTCCGAAAAATGGTGCTTCCTCAGGATCCATTGGGAATTCATGACGGATGTGAATGACAAGATATTCATCTTTCAATTTCCGCACTTGGTTTAAAAGTGCTGCTGCATTGTCGGTAGCTTCATTTATTCCGACCAACGGAAATTTCCCACCTTCAAAGTAATCATTTTGCAAGTCAATTAGAATAAAGGCTCGCTTAGACATTTAATTTGCTTGTAACGAGTTGCGATTTATCAGTTCGATATCGTCGATTTCGCGCAAAATGGAAGCTATATATATACGTATTCGAAATACTGTCCATGCTTAATACCGAGCGAACTTACTAATGCACTCCCCGCGCAGACTAAAAACTTATTTCGATTTGGCTAAGTGTTTCTTGACGGAGCCTTCTATTAGTAAGCATTAGAGATATGATCCTAGACAAAATACGATTTAGGTGAATTTAAGGGTTCGGAAACGAATGAAAGAGGTGGTTAATCAATCTTCACTGCAACTATTTTGCATGGAAAGTCGAATTAGTGAATACTGCGCACCAACATCCCTTCAACTCATCAAAATTCTCCCGGGGTTAAGAACACGACTCATCATACTCTCGCAAGAATTTCCGAATACTGACTTACATAAAATATATATTCGCGAAAAGCATCCATGATATAAAGGGATCAAGATACAAGTGGCTTCACTGATACAGAGATAAATTATCCACGAAGTCATTAGCTTTTTAGATCTCCACGAAAAGAATGTTGCTTCGACCGTATTATGCCGCCGGTTTCGGTCGGGTCCAAAATTATTGCTCCCAATTATGCAGATTGCATAATTTAAAATACCTAGAATAGGTGAGTGTGGTGATTTATATACTACTGCTTTTCATTCATTCTTCGCATGATTAACGGATGTTTTTTTCCCAACGGAAATATATTACCACTAAACATAAATACGACTGCAACATATAGTATCGTAGTAACTATCCGACGATCGTCGTATGAATTCTGAAGAATTCACATATACAACGGTAACTGGTACTACATCGCTATAATTTAAAGATGGTTCATATACTACTGAGTCACGAAGATTTGTGTTTTGATCTAAATAACTATCTTTTCGCAACATTTAGTCCCATACGACTATTTCTTCAGGTCTAGTTGAATTTGTTTCCAACCGATTCTCGCACTCGTGTCTGACGGGGGTCCCGCCAAGCAACACATCCACACACCCCGGTGTCTGGTGCCATCGCGCCTGCGCAGCCGAGCGGCTTGCGGCGTGAATGGCACGCGATCAAACCCCTCCACCATCAGTGCATAGAAACCAGGCGAGGATATACATCCGTGCACCTGGTGGCGGCTCACCCCTTTCTCCGGAAATCACCCAATGTCACCCGGAAAAATATATTCATTCACATATGGCATTCCTTCCTATTCGAGCTATTACATGTACAGATTTGGCAATCAGTAAATAATCAGTCCGGGAAAGGTAATTCGTGAATAGCCGCATGTACTTACGATTGCTTTTGTGTAGAGCACCCAATTGGGAGATGATGGTTGATCATCCCTATATGAATTAAAGCACCCACTCCCCCTGGGAAATTAATATTAAGAAAAAGTTTTTTTTTCTGTATAATAGTTTCACCTAGTCAGAAAACTAAATAAGAAACAGTTCCAGGAATACGATTACACAATGCATAGAACTTATTCGTTAAGATCTTCGAGAGCTCCAACTGCTGCTCAATTACAAGCGCCGCCACCACCAAGTTCGTCGACCAAGCAAAAGTTTTTCGGTAAGGGCTCGCTCTCCCACACTTTCCGTAAACAAGCGGCCGGGTCGATGGGACCAGAATTGAGCAGAAGGTTAGCTGTTTTGATCAAGATGGAAAAGAACTTGATGAGATCGATCGAAATTACGTCGAGAGAAAGAAAGGACGTTGCGAAGCAATTGTCGATCTGGGGTGAGGGCAACGACGAAGATATCAGCGATATCACTGACAAATTAGGAGTCTTAATTTACGAAGTCGGTGAATTAGAAGACCAATTCATTGACAGATACGACCAATACAGAATCACCGTCAAGTCGATCCGTGACATTGAAGGATCCGTCCAGCCATCCAGAGACAGAAAGCAGAAGATCACGGACCAAATTGCGTACTTGAAGTACAAGGACCCACAATCGCCAAAGATTAATGTTTTGGAACAAGAATTGGTCAGAGCCGAAGCCGAGTCTTTAGTTGCGGAAGCTCAATTGTCCAACATTACCAGAGAAAAGTTGAAGACCGCCTTCAATTACCAATTCGACTCCACCAGAGAACACGCCGAAAAGATTGCTCTTATTGCTGGTTACGGTAAGGCCTTATTGGAATTGTTGGACGAATCGCCAGTCACCCCAGGTGATACCAGACCAGCCTACGACGGTTACGAAGCGTCGAAGCAAATTATCATCGATGCCGAAAACGCTTTAGCTTCGTGGACCTTTGACTCCGCCGTTGTCAGGCCAACTTTATCTTTGGCCACTCACGAACACGACGACGAATACGACGTCGACGAGTTAGCTGAGGACGCTAGAAACATGCAAGTTACTGAAAGGGAGTGGGAAGACGAAAACAGAGTTACTGTCTAAGCGCACCGTCGTCTATACCGACCCGGCTGTTCAGTTTAGTAATTCGTCATCCATTTAATTATCTGGTATCCTTATATTGCTTCCTTTTTCTTTACCCCGGCTTGCAATAGATTATAAGTTTTTGTTCATCTCTGCAGTGAGGACATTTGGGATCTGTACTAATTAAAATGTTATCCCTACGTAAATGATAATTCCCATCTTTTATGTTCTTCAATTTACGTTTATTTTACTATTTAAATGTTATATACTTGCGTGTTGTTTTATTAAATGTTTTTATCGTTGATTTTATTTCATCCCGTCTTGTAGACTCGGTTTGGGTCCTCGTCACTGTCATGTAAGTTTCATCACCGCCTGGATGACGTTCTCATGTTTAAGAAGGATTCTATCAGCTGCAAATGAAGACTAAGGCGATAGTGACACAAAGACACGATCAGCAACAATTTGAAATTATCACAAACACGACCTCATATTGTTTTCGTCAAGGCCTCCAATGTAAACAAGGGACTTCTTCTGTTACCATCAGTATCGAATAGCAGATTTGTTCTATAATATCTTTACAGTCAGCCAAAGCATATCACAGGGGTTGAATAATCATTCTAGAATATAAGAGCTAGGTTTCCGCAAAGTCCTGAGCTTGAATCATAAAGATATTTTCATTCGTTTACAGTGGTGATACAATAGACGGACACTCAGATTGTGTTTATTGTTGTTAGGGTTATTAAAAACAATTTAATCGGCATTTTTGCTTCAAGAGACTACTTATAATTTGCTGGATCATACTATAATTAGACCCAGTGGCGATTGGTTTACATTGAAGAACCATAGCGATACAATATACCTCCACCATAGTACACTTATTCAAGCACATCCGCGTTATTTATTATCGTGACAGACCAGTGTAATTTTTTTTGATTCTTGAGGTTGTGTCGATATCGAATCGACATTTCTAGCTATTAGAGTTCAAACGATACAAGATGTCCAACGATTTCTTACACTCATCTCCGTCGCGTCAAATTATTGACCCGGCAATTTACAATTCCTTCCCCGAAATCCACGACGACGGCCATGCTTCTAATTCACATAGTGGGAACGGTGGCCGTCCACTGCAACCGCTGCAGCAACAGCAACAGCAACAACCCCGCTTACCGCCATCAGCGCTGAAGAATAATAACCAATTACCCTCAAACTTGACTGGATGGACTCCATTGATCTCCAAAACGATCTTTAACGATCAATTGATTTCATACAATTCCACTCCGAGTGGAAAATTTTTCAATGGTGTGTTGTCGAGTCATGCAAACAATGAGATAGATTACTCGCAAGGGCTAAACTTAACTCCGTTCTTAACCCATAATTTGAACATTCCTAATTCAAATTCACATATGAATGGAATAAGCAATATCACCCCATTTCATGACAAGACATTACATTTGACAGACTTTTTTATGGATTCTCCAATTAAACAAACGCCTACAAAAAATATTGATACTATAACTCCATCAAAATTTAAGATTGGAAGTGAAAGAAGATATTTGAAACAATCTGTTTTTCAGGATCCAAAAACTGCTCAGAAAAGGTCGATTACTCAGATTGATACTCCACCAAGACAACCTCATAAGTTATCAATTTTAAACAAGCATAAAGCCAAACATGAAAAAACCAATGCGACTGACAACAAGCAAGAAGATGAAGAAGACGACGACGCAGAATATGAAGATGAAGCACATGATGTCAAAAAGGTTGCTATTGAAAGCAAAAACAAACAATATGGTCAAAACTTACAAACCCCTTCGAAAGCGGTTTTGAAAAATATCTCCAACATTAACAAAAACCACAGCAAATCAACACCGAAGTTGAAGAATTTAATGAAAGACGAAACTAATTCGTTCGAGACACCAGCAAAGCCAATTCCGGACTCCTCACCCTCTACAGTTATTATGTCAAGTACCATAAAATCGTCTCCATCGAAATCAATGAAAACAAATGATTTGAATAAGGGCAGAAGTGTTACTGTTAAATATTCCACATCTGAAAACTTGCCGCCAAGTCCAACTCCAAAGAAAGAGATAACGAAAAATATTGATAATGTTGATGGACTCAAACCTACGATGGGTGTATTCTCTGAAAAGAAATCTAAACCACCAAAAACGAAGCCTGCAATTTTCAAAAACTTATCTTGTGATTCTAATGCCGCATCAAATACTAATTCTAAAACAAAAAATAGTAGTAAGACCCAAATGCAAGCAGGAATGAATAAATTTCAAATTGTATTTACTGATGTCCATACATTGATGAACAAGAAAAATAAACCTAAAAAGTTAAACAATGATGGATTGAACACTAAGCATAAAAGATCTCAATCTACCAGTAGATCTAAAGATGAATCATTGCATATTAATAATAATACGACAACAAGAAATTTGACTAGGTCAGCTACTGCACCAATTACCAATCATCAATCTTCTCATCAAAATGCACAGAAAACGATTTCTTCTCAGGATCATAATGTGTCCATGAATACAAGTTCAAAAGAGGTAAGTCTTATATCAGGTAGCAGTAATTCAACGAATACTAGCAATTTAAACATGTCATCCACTGACCATTCATCGTTTGAGTTAGGCGGTTTATCATCTACTCCAAATGGCAAATATTTTTTAGATAAAATGTTTGATAAACCATCACCACAATCACACCAGAATTTAAATACAAACCAATACTATTCAATGCATCAACCATCATTGTCGAACATGCCACCCCCAAATCCTAATACTTCAAGACCTCCACCAACATTTGTTTCACAGAACAATTTACTGCATGCACAACAACAACAGCCGCAACAGCAGCAACATCCCATGATGATGATGATGATGAGTACTCCTCAACACCAAAATGTTGTTAATTATGGCCCCAATGTTTACAATTCTACCAATGAAATATCCCCTACATCAGAAAATCAATTTGCATCCAATTCAAATCTTTCCGGCTTGTCCTATCATACGTATTCAAGGAATGGAACACCTCCTCAGAATATGATGGGAAACATGGTAGTAAATCAAAAGGACGCTTCACATTATTCTCAATTGATGCCAATATCAACAAGTGATGAAGACGATGATATATTGCTAAAGCCCGATGCTGATAGTGTGTGATTTAAAGCATACACATTTGTTGAAGTTATAAGACACAATCTAATTGTGATAAATTTTTATTGACTATTTACTTTTTGCAAACATTATTTGTTTATTATATTCACTTCTTTCGTAATGAACTACCTATTTTCGTCCATTATCTAAAATGTTTTCATCTTTTAATTATTTCAACTATATATTTATGCATTGACATTTTTAATATACGTTAGTATCTATTTACATTCAGACGTTTGGAGGTAATAATAATGCCGCAATAACATTTGGCCTTTCCGTCGCCAATAGGTCGAACATCAGAGCAGCATTATTCGAATCAGAAGCATCTACTTGAATGCCTAAGTTAGAAAAGTATTTCCTAGTTGAATCACTTAACATTCTTGATTTACAGCCTAACCCAACAACACAAATTTCTGGCTTTGGATGAATTTTATTAAATATTTGTAAAACGTCTTCATGGAAATCTACCATGAACCCATTTATAAGATCAAACGCCTTAGTTGGTTTAGACAAGTTAATTTCAAATGTCTCACTATCTAGCAATAAGGTACCAATTATATTTCCTTGTTTATCAGGAGATGTTATTAATAAACTGTTTGCAAAATGGAATCCGTCTTTCTTTACTGTTTCGATATAGTTTATAGGTTTTTGTGAAAACATTAATATATCATTCCTTTTAATCATATCTGCTGGATTTGTCGTTGATTCACCTTTTCCACCTGGAGCATTATATTGCGTTTGATTTATGACCTTTTTACCTCCGAATAGATTAGATACGGAAGCAGATGATGAAAAATATCGAGACAGTGAACGTTTGTATGATTGACTTAATATGTTTCTTGCTAACATTGTATATGGATAAAGAACCTCAGGTAACTTGAATAAATAATAGAAGTAAAATTTAAATCCATATTTCGCGCAACATTATGGGGTTGTAAGCATGGTATAATTCTGATGTAAATGCATACAACTTCTACGAAGATTTAATCTTACAATCTTAATTTCACTTAAATTTATCTTACAATAATGCAAATAATAAATATAAAACACGTTGTTCCAGGAAGATGGAAGCCACGGCATTGACTAAACAAAGACCTGAATATAATACTCAGTTCATGATAAGTATCGTATGGGGAAGTACCATATGAGGATTAATATCTAAAGTAATGTGTTTATGTGGATGGATTAATACCCCATTCCGAGTATGAGTCAGTTAATCAGCGGTGTAATTCGTTTTGGGATCTATTGTACTGATAATGTTTTTCTTTCTTGTTCTAACTTCTCTTTAATGGCTTGTTTACACTTTTCCCAGATCTCCAACTTTATTTCCGTGGTAACCTCAGGGAGCTTTTTTGGTGAACTTACGACGTTATCGTTGCTTAAAGTTGTTGTTGAGCTTGTATCCGATATCGACGCGTTATGGGCTATTTGTGGCGCAGGGGTTTGACCAGGAGTTAGCGTTCCATTGAATACTTCGCCCAGTTTCATCTTCGCTATGGATGGCTTACTCTTCAATGTCCTAATAGGTGAAGGTGACCTACATCTTCCAAGATCAGCCATCGATTTCTTTGGTGACAATTTTGGAGGTGATGGTGTTAATGATAGGTTACTCATTGAATTCGTTAGCTTGAAATTGGAAGATGAAATAGAGGGTGATAAGCTAGGTATAGATTTATATGGGGATAAAGGTGTGGATAGTTTGGTTGGGGAATATTTTGTCGCTTGATGCCTTAAATACTCTTCATATATGCGATTCAACTGTATAACAAATGCCATTCTTTTAAGATAGTATTCGATCATCAGTGCTTTTTCATCGTCTGTAATACTTATTGGAGAGTTTATGTCTGGTCTATTTTTCTCCAAGTTAAGTACTTTAGTAATGGAATCCATAGCGTATTGATAACGTGTATTAAACTCAACCTTATTATGATGTTCGACGTATATATCTGACATTGATAACGTGTTAGCGATAAAAGCAATTGATGTATTTCGTAAAGGAATAATTGAAAACCTGAAGTGTTTCACATCTCTATCTTTATAGTCCTTAAATTCACAGAATTCGCCATTACTTATTTTACTAGACGATACCACGCATTCACTGGGATATTCAGAAAGGATACAATATGACCTGAACTTATTTTTAATAAAACCAACCATTACTCTATATTCGTCGTTGACCATAACCTGCTTAAATATTTCAACGTTGTACATTGTATCCAATTTTTGAAAATAGTTCTGAACTTCTGAATTACTATTTATCTGCCTGTCGCCGTCAACATATTTGAGGTTGTAAGCATTACCGTCCTTTTTCAAGAACGATGAAAGTTTGTTGAGTCTCAATCTTTTAAAATTATATAGTAATGATTTAATCTGTAAATCAACAGAATCATGGTTTTCCCCTTGATCAAAGGTAGGAATTGTAGCAGCGCTATTAGTAGACGTACCAAAAAAACTCAACAAGTTCATTCTTTGTGGACATTGATACCTTGGTTCTTATATGTATTTCTGTGATTTAATGTAAACTCTCGATCTGCCCGTAAATCTCGGTGATGCTTGGAGTGATTTTTCAGTCAGATTTAAATTTCATAAATTACCAAAATACCAAAATAGAAAAGAATAGACAAGCCTTGATGTATATTTTCAACAGCCAGGTGTTATAAATTATAGAAATATCTAATTCTAAAGAAATGAAAATTCGTATTGATCTCTTTCAAGAGGAGGTTTTGTGTCATTTTGATAACACAGATTGAGTTCTCCATATGTCCCTAAAATATTATACAAGAACTTCAGTTATTACTAAATATATCCAATGTCGACTCAATCAGGTATCACATCATCAGGGGGACTTTTGAATGCATTCAAGAATTTCCTAGAGGGTGCATTGGTAGTTAAATTATCCCCTGACAATACACAACTAGTTGTTGATGACGATTTTCAATCAAAGGAGAAAGGGATATCAGAAGTATTATCTGATTTGAACAAATATGTTTCAAGCATATATCCACATCCTGTCTATATTATTTTCCCACTTTCGTCATCAGCAAATTCCAATGCAGATTATGCATTTATTAGTTTCATCCCTGATGTTGCACCAATTCGTGAAAAGATGCTTTATGCATCTACCAAAAACACGTTATTGACTCAATTGGGATCAAATAACTTCAGTAAATCGCACACGTTTGCGTGGACTGAATTAGAAGAATTGAGCTTTGTGAATTTCAAACATTCCTCGGAAGTTCAAGAGGACGGACCATTAACTCACGAAGAGAAGACATTAAAAGAGATCAATTCATTACAAGGATTAACATTAGCTGAGACGAGCGCTAGAAGAGGTAATGCTTATAGAAAGAAGTTGGCTTCGATGCATGAACCTTCATCTTCTTCTTCTTCGAGTAGTGGTTTATTGATGTTTAACATTGATTCAAAATTAGAATCTGAATTCAAATCGTTACCCCAAAATGGCGATAACAAAATATTAATAAGTTTCGATATCGACATGCAAAACGAGAGAGTGAAATTAATTTCTGCCACTTCAGGTATTGAATTGGGAACCTTGGTGAGTAAATTAGAATCAGCAATCGATAAATCGTCTGTTCATCCACATTTTGGTCTTTATAATTATTCCACCAATAAATTTGCATTTATTTATTCATGTCCTTCTGGTTCCAAGGTTAAGGATAGGATGGTATATGCTTCAAACAAACAAGGCTTAATTAACCACGTGAAGGATATTACCACCTCTAACGGTTTATCTATTGATAAGGTTTTGGAGATAGGGGATTTGGATGAGTTAGAAATGAGAGAATTTGAAATTTCCGACGGTGAGGATAATAGTTCTACGCCAAGTAAAAAAAATGACTTGAAATTTAACAAGCCAAAGGGACCACGTCGTAGGTAGAATGGAATTAGAATCAATATAATATTATATACATACATACATAGGCTAAGTCAAGCGCTGTTTTAGTTCAAACGTAAATTTACTATTTATAGTATTTCAATTCATCTTGTACAAATTTATCGACTACGGATTTTAGCTTTGTCTCATCCTGATTAAAATAGTCTATTAGTATCGACGATTTCGATTCTTCTGTCTCATTTGTAACTAAAGACAATATATGTGCATATATCTTTCTCGATGCACTCTTGTTAATTTCAATATATAGGTCCTCTGACTTAATAGTGGAAACTTCACGAGAATTATATTGTGCTGGTTGATACAAAGGTTTCAAATTATTCCGGATGTGCTTTTGAATTTCAACCTTTTGTTCCAATGATAATTCCAAATTCAGTGGTCTATTGCGACATACTTTTTTCCGTTGAAATTGAGATTCAATCTCAGGTCGGACATCACTATCAATTGAAGCTACATCGGATGAGCTTGCATCGGTCAGACTTATACTTTGTGTGTCCATGGACTTATCAGGAATAACAATCGTCGGATGTGATATATATTCATTTTCACTATTGCCACCTGTCTGCGAGGATGAACGAAGCTCGCTGATTAAACTAGAAATTCTCGTTTTCGGTTCTTGTCTTTGGGGGGAGTTTTGCAATTCTGCTGATGTTCCTTCAATTTGTTCAGAGACAGGCTGGGTTAGTTCAGGCGGCCTCTTTCGTCTGCGTCTTCTTCGTGGTTCCTGATTGAGATTTTGCGTTACCGGCGATGATGCTACATTTGAGCTCTCAGAAATAGCTTGACATTTCCGTGCTTCATCAAACACATCCCAAGAATCTGCTTCTTCCTTTGATAATTTTTGCCTCTCCTTTAATTCTTTACGTAATATAACACCACCATTTATTATAGGCGGTGAATAACTTCCATTATTAATGTGTGTTCTGTTCGTAGTCAGGACTTCAAAGTTTGCGTCGGAGTATAAAAAGTCGTCATCTAATTCATCATTTTCGTTATGTATAATTAATCCCAGTCTCTGCCTTGGATTAGCTCTCGAGGTAGACTGTTCTGGAGTAGAAATACCAATATTGTTTGACGTAGGTACAAGATTAATCGGTAAGCCTGCGTTCCTGAAAACTGAATCTGTTATGTGAGAGTTTATCAGAGAAGTCACTATTCTTGGAGTTCTTATTCTCTTTGCACTTGGTCTTATATTACCTGTACCTTCTGGTGTTCTGATTCTATTGGAAGCTAACCGAGATTGATATGGCAGTATGTGTGGCAAATCCTGTAAACTATCGCACATTGGACAACACCATGTAAAATCTTCTGAAGTTTGATGTGGATCGATACCCAAACAATTTAGATGAAATGCTGATGGGCAGTTATTGCAGTAGATAAGGTTTCTTGATAGAGAACTTCTATAATCGGAACTTGAACAAACAGAGCATAGCTTGTTATTACTAGAATAATTTTCTGTGATCTGATCAAGCGCATTATGGTTATTTTCTCTTTCATGGGCTGGATATGTGGGTATTATATATTCCGCTGGAATTTGATCTATGGCATCATTATGCAATAATTTATCTCTTATGCTTATCAGTTTTCGTATTTTGGCCGGTTCATCACGTTTTGAAACATCGATCTTATAAAACAACTTTCGACAGGTGGGGCAGGAATTTGAATGGGAGGACCATTGTAGAATGCAATCTTCATGGTAATAATGGTGGCAACCTTGAATCGTACCTATGGAATTAGTAGAAGAGATGATTTCTAAACAAATGGTACATTCTTCGTAATTAATCTCAAGATTCATATTCTGCTTCTATTGAAAGCTTTCATATAATAATAGTATTGATAGAACTATGGTATTTTGGTTGCGTCTGATTTTATCCTTCTCAGTTATAAACTTATTTGCAATTAGCGCGAAATTTATATTAACTGATACAACTTCAACTTCTTATATCTGAAGTGTAACAACAACGAATAATGTCCCGCCATCAATATGATTTGATACAATGTATGAAACAACCAGGAACTCATATAGGTATGCTTTGTCAACTGTGTGACGGTAAATGTCCAATCTGTGATTCGTTCGTTAAACCAACTACGAAGGTTCGTATATGCGATGAGTGTTCATTTGGTCATCTTGGCAGTAAATGTATCCTCTGCGGGAACAATCTTGGTATTAATGGGGAACTTGGATCTGCAGCATATTACTGTTTAGAATGTGTACGATTAGAGAAGGATAGGGAAGGTTGCCCACGAATTGTCAATGTGGGTAGCTCGAAGGCAGATATGATACAGAATAAGAAAAAAGCGAATACAACGGGAGGATTAGTATAATAGACCACGAAATTAGTGTAAAAGTCAACACCAATATATTAAAATATATAAACGTTAAAATGATGCGATAGGCAAAGAATTGAAGTTATTATCAGACACCCAAAAACATGCAAATTATGCTTTACCTAGATAAATTCGATGAAATGTAAGCGATGATAGTAAGAAAGTAATAATATGAAGGTTACGATGTAACATAGGCTGTAGGTAGTATACTAATATTAATAAATATTCTAGAATACAGCATATCAATGCATATCCATATCCATTCTCTGCGCCTCAATACCAAGTTCTACAACCGTTTTAATACCATCCTTCCATCTGCCGTTAAGATAGTCATTCACAGGCTTGAAATCAACTACTTGTCTCTTCTTTCTGAGCACATTAATATCTTCGATGCTTTGTCTTTTCTTGTGGAGATCCTCTTTGTATTGTTCCTCGATAACTGAAAGGTCATTTAGATGGTGTTCTTGGAGCTGCCTTATTTGCTCCTCATTCTGAGACAACAACGATAAATTTCGATTTTGAAGGGACGAATACGAAAGTGTGGCATACAAGTTATCGTAATGAATATTTTTCCGTCCCGATGCATCAGTCGAAGTGAATTCTGAATATTTACTCATATCTATGCCGTTTTTTATTATTCCACCATTAGTCTCATCAATATCTTCTTCGTCTTGTTCTTGTTCTTGTTCTTGCTCGTACCTCTCTATTTCTTGCATTAAGAGTGGTCTTGCTAAATTACCTTCGTTATTTTCATTGAGAGGCAATATTTGTGCGACCAATGGATGAAAACCGTCATCTGCTTGGTCCACTTGTGTTTGCAATTCATTCCTTATTAGTTGCCCAACATGAGTTCTTTCATCTGGTGTAACTATTTCGTCAATGTCTATTTGTCAGTTAGTTTTGCTTTAACTAATACACAAAAACTCATTATACGTACATGGCAAGTGGTCTATTGGTTCGTCGTTTATGGTCACCATACTATGGATATCCTAAGATAACAGCTAAACTATAAATGTGGTCTGCGAGGAAGCGGTAAATCTGGGCCACTCAGATCATGCTATCATCATCAAATTCGCTTCACGTGATATAAGGCTCTAAAGAAGTCGAAGCCATCTAACGAACCAATCCCAGCATATAACAGGGTTCTACAGAAAAGGATAAGATATCTAATACAAGTCGATTTCAATAAAATACACAAAAAGTTAACTAAATATTATATGAGATTTAATAATTAATTACCGTTATTTACTAACTTATTTGTTTACGACTTCAGCATCGTATCTTTGCTTGAACCATTGGATGGAGTCTTCTTTGTTGGTCTTGTGGTGGTTACCGATGGTACCTCTACATCTCTTTCTTCTAGTGACTCTGGCACCGGCTCTACCCATACAAACGTAGAAATCCATACCGTAAATACCGATACCTGGGTCGTACTTGATACCTAAATCGATGTGTTCTTCAACACCGAAACCGAAGTTACCAGTGGCGGAGAAGTTCTTGTTTCTTAATTGGTATTCCTTGACCTTTAAACCTCTTTCCAAGATTTCTTCAGCCTTTGGACCTCTGATGGTAACGTGGACAGAAATCTTTTCATTTCTTCTAATACCGAAAGTTCTGACGGTGTATCTAGCCTTGGATTGGACTGGAGTTTGACCGGATAATTGTTCTAAAACCTTTGAGGCTCTGGTTAATCTGTCACCGGATTCACCGACACAAATGTTTAAAACTAATTTTTCGATATGCAAGTCACGCATAGGGTTTTGAGCTTTAGCAGACTAAATAAGTTAGTATTTGTTCTTTATTGTCGACTTACCGATAAATGTGTCCTGAATCCTTCATAATTTTGCCTAGTAAAACCCGTATTCTGTTCATTTGATCACTTATTATTATATTTCGATTGCCTCTCCTTTTTTTATCGCTGCGAAATTCAATCTGATCATAAACATATTCACAGTCTTTCTATTATAACTATGATTCACCATAATAGGGTTCACTCATCTCTCTTCATTATAATTTTCATATTACACCACTCTCTCTTAAGGGCTCCACGTCACATAAACACTGGCTTTTCTAGGACTACCATTCATTTCACTTTTATACTAAATATATTATTTTAACATACCATTCTTGGCTATTATTTGTTTCTGTTTTAAGGGAGCTTCAAACTAGTCAATTATTTTAGTACTAAAAATTTTTAATTCTTTACTACTATTGAATAGCTAGCGCGAACAGAGTGAAAATTATCGTCAGATTGTGGTCAATTCACACGACCCCAGTTTCGGTAAAAAAAGTGAAAAATTCAATGTGTTGAGGTTTAGGGTTCAACCCTCCGAACACTATCCGCTATATAATCATATTTTGAACAGTATATTTGTAGCATAGTATGGTGTATGTGGTTGGACCAAGACTTGTTGAAATCAACACTAATCGGTTATGACAAGCTGAAAGAGATATTGACATTCACATAATGTAGTCAAGCTTTGTACTATGTACCGAATGTAGCCAATTGATGGTCAAAGTAGTTTAATTCTCGTTAGATGTAATTCTCGTTAGATGCAAAACAATGATGGATGCGTACGATAGCAACAGGCGGTAACAGAGAGATAAAACGGGCTGAAATATGTTTATGTTTAACAAAGTCTTGTGTGAAGGGATTGTGGTTTCATGATGCCGATTAGACAAAACACCAGGATTACGAATACAAGCAATTTGATAAGCAATGTACATTAATGCATAGAAACTTTATATATGGATTCTAACCGTCTACGTTGTTAAACGATTTTTCCTTTTCTTTGATGTCCCAGAAGATGTCACCAACGTTGTGGTTACCGTGGTAGACCCAGCCGGCTTCGGTAACATGATACAAGTTGACGGAACCACCCGAGTATGCATCTCTGTGAGTAGCAGCTAAAATACTTCTCTTACCCAAGTATAACGCCTCTTCGACAGACAAGTCCCATTTGTATTCGGAATCCAAAACACCGTATGCGAACGTTTGACCCGAACCAACACAGAACATATCACCCTTCAATCTTGACCCATCAGAGTCAACGTAGTAGATCGTTGGACCCTCTTTCTTAGTGTAACCACAAATCATTGTACCCATCGATAAGCCCATTCCTTTATATTCATAAACCAAGTTACTTAAAATCTTTGATGCTGCGGCAACCGAAATACGTTCCTTTTCTCTCAATTCATGTAATCTACATTGGGTACCTAACCATGTTTCCCAGTACTGACAATCGGCTGCACCACCGGCCATCGTACCTAATAAATCAGGGTTGATTCTGATGACTTTATTAACCGTTTGCGATGCAATCCAGTTCCCTTGGGTAGCTCTCGAATCAACAGCAACAACAATACCGCCCTGGAATCTGAAAGCCATGGTTGTTGTACCGTGTGCAATCTTGATCTTACAGTCTGGATTACTCGCGTCGTCGGTATGTGCTCTTAAAAAGTCGGTTGGTTGTGAAATGGGTGGTAAATGCATGGATGGTGCCAATTCTAATTGAGCATTTCCAGCAAACTCAGTCTTGGCTGAATTTAGTTCATTAAGTACGCTGTTGGTATTGGCGTGTGTAAATTTCTCTGCAATGACATTCATTTTAATTCTGGTCGTTCTAAGCTAATATGTTCCAATAACTTGTTTCCAGTGATGATTATCCAAAAATATTTGTTCTTCAAGCAGATGACAAAAATATATGTGATCTATTTTAGGCGTTACTTATGTGAAACAATTGATCAATATGGCGGATTGTATTATATCTATGTTCAGAAAGCTACTTGCCACCGTTTCTATTGATTTTAGATATCCCTAGATACGAGAAACAGCTTCAATGGCTTTGTGATCAAAATATACACACGTGCAATTTACATCAGTAATTAGCTACAGAAATATACTAAAACTAAACAATACATAAACTGTATAACAAACTACGAAAAGTGTATAAATACTCCGGTTTTACTAAGTCGTTTAGAGATGCAAGCTGAAGAATTATTATTACTATACAATATTATTCTATTTTAATTATCTTCCTTGAATTTTCTTCGAGGTTCTCTTCAGCTTTGTCCTCATTACTTGCAGGTCTTTTTGTCCCTGATGCATTGGATGTCGTCTGTTTCGCAGAGTTCTCACTTGTAGATGTTTCTCTTATGTTCGGAGAGTTCTTTGTAATTGTTGTGGTGTTGCTATCGCCTTTCGTTGGTATACAAGAGCCAGAAGTAAACGATGGTGGTCTTGGGATAATAGATTCATCTTTGTTACCATGGAACGAACGCCTTGTAGGTTTATTGGATAAAAATTGTGGTGGTTTCGATAACGCACTTGGTTTGGAAAAGCTTTGAGGTTTCGGTAATCCAGATCCTGCGGAGTATGAGGCGCCGGTAAACGATGGCGATGATGACTCCGATTTTCCTAAAAACGTTGGAGGTTTCGATAATCCGGTTTTATACACCGGTGGCCTTGCTAATGATGGAGAGCCATTTGGGGATTCGTTCTTTATATCTGTCAATCCCAGTTGACGGTTTTTAGTTCCTTCGTTTCCCGATTCTCTTGACGTGCTTGGTGTGTTTTCTTTGCTCGAATGACCAGAGACTGGTTCTGATTTATGTTGTTCACTCAATTTTTTATCAACTGGTGATACCGCCAGAGAACGAGAACGAGAACGAGAACTCGGCGAGCCTGCTGATTGTAGTGGATTTGCCAAACTCGAGTTCTGTTTCTCTGGACTGGATGCAAGTGATTGAGATGCCGGACTGCGCGTATTACCTCTGCTTTCGGGTCTAGATGATAGTATTCCTTGTTTATCTTTAATAGATTTCGTCAATGCAATATCCAATATTTTGCTTACTTGTTGAGGAGCTTTTTCAACCAAAAAACTTAAAGCATTGTCGCCACAACCTGCCTTAACCCCTATAATATTTACTTGCGCAATCGTGGTCGCAAGAGCTTTCGTGATAAGTTCCGTCGTAGTTGCAGTATTATAGGATAGTTTTCTAGCCTTATATAATGTAAATAACTCTTTTTGTAAGTATGCCAATGATTTTTTTGTATCTTGATTCATCGTTGGTTTTGCTTCTGACTGTGTTTGGGGTGTTGGCGACAATGAGGGTGGTGATTGTGATCTGTTTGCTGCTAATTGGGCCTTGATTGTATTGCTGGTTGCCGATGATTGTGGAGCAACTGCAGAGGTTGACGGAGAAGAAACAGTAGCCGGTATGTCATTGCGTTTCACTAGTTCACCACTACTATTCACTTGTAGTGTTGATTGTGGTTTAAAATACAACGGAGCCTTTGATCCAACTAAACCGTCCCTTCTAATTTCACTCGCAAGTTCTGCAATCGTCTTAGGCTTTTGCCCATTATTGTTAGTACTACCAATTTGTTTTTGTTGAAGTTGCGAGATGAATTGCGATTGTGGTATTCGGAGTCCAGTATTCAATGGCGTCAAGCCATATGGAGATGCAAAGTTTCTTCCAACAATATTATGGGTTGCTCCTTGTTGCGCTTCCAATCTTTGTTTTTGTTTTAATTCTTCCGCCTTGATAGCTGCTGCCTTTGCCTTCGCGGCAAAAAGTTCTTGTTGTTTCTGCTTCACCTTCTCTCTCTCGGCAATGTAGGCGTCATCTATTCCCCATGTCCAACCTAAGTCATAATCCTTTTTAGAAATTTTCTTAAATATTTTATTCAATGTTACGTTATGGCCCACAGAAGCTTGCCAACCATCAGGACAATATTTGTAATAGGGATAGATTTCCTTAATTGCTTCGTTTATCTCGAAGAGGGCTAAACCTGTATCTCCCCCTTTAGATTTTAAGACGTTTGTAATCATTAGAGGGTATGACAAGGTCGGCTTAATCCTGTAATGTTCAGGGATTTCATCAATTGTATAAATACTTTTCACTGCCTTTTTAATTTGATTGATGTCGTTCTTCTTTTTAGGAATCTTCGGTGTATCTTTTTGCTCATTTATATTTTTTGGCACACATACAGAAGGTGATTTCACTATCGAATTTATAGTGATTGCTCGTATTGGGACTCTATTCGCTGGAGCAGGTGATGATGTTATTGTTTTAATTTGCACTTCTAGTTTTGGTGCTGGTGGTTTAGGGGGCATCAATGGCTTTGGAATTTGACCTGTAACCAAATGTGCCATCGAATGGTGAGTTCCTTGCGCAATTTTTAAGGGCAACCCTGAATTGGTTGAACCCTGAGCAACTAAATGTGTAGGAAGGCCGGCTAAAGGAGACGTAGTAGTGGTTAATTTGTTATCTACCAATTGCGCAGTAGATAATCCATCTATAGGTGCCTGTCTACCATATAATCTCGATGCAGGGGGTTGTATAGAAGCAGGTCTTCCCATTCTTGGAACTGCAGGTTTACCCATGAGTGGCGTTGCACGAGTCATAGATTGGGGTACAGGAGGTGTGCTTGATTTGACTTTCGACTTGTTCATAGGTAACTTCTTACCAGGTATCTTTCTAAGTTGTTGCAGCTCCTTTTTCCGTTTTTCTTGTTCTAGTTGCTTCCTCTTTTCTTCCTTTTCTTTCATCAAATCTTGATGATGTGCATCTATTAATGGTGCTAATGTCGCAATCTCTTGATCTAAAACTGATAAATCTAAATCAATATTATGGACGTCATTATCAATATCGTCCTCCCTATCTAAGTCATCCTCATCCCAGCTTACTCCTTGTTCCAAATTGTGTTGTTTGACTAGCTTGTCTATTTCATCTTCCTCGTTTGTAGCTTCATTGAATTGAGTTAATTTTAATAAATTCTCTTCGTCCAAATCCATTTCTCCATCGCGGTCATGGCTATCACCATCATTCAACATTGATTGTATTTCGGATTCAAGTAAGTCAGGCTCTTCTTCATCTATTGCATTGACTGAATTTGTTCCCAATTCATTTAATATATCATCAATTTCATCATTGGTAACTGACGCAACAGATTTCTTTCTGGTACTTGATGATCGCCCCGATGCACTAGGCTTCGAGTGTGATGTTCTCCGTGAAGTATTAGTAGAGTTATCAGAATTTGAATTTGATGAAGATTGCATTATATTTGATTTAGATTCCTTTGTGGGCTTATCGGACGCTTTTGGTTTATTGTGTATTTGATCACTCTTCGAAGGTGACTCTGAAACTTTACTGTAAAGGTTGGACCTTAAGTTGATTGCATCACTCGGGTTGAATTGCTTAGCACTTCCGGCTGAATTGTCATTGGTGTTGGAGTCAATAGAAGGTAGTACAAAAGCAAAAGGTATATCACCTACTTGTATTTTTGTTCCATCTGTCAATGGGACAGTTATTCCTTTCTCAATAAATGCATCATCAACAAATGCACCATTCCTTCCCAATATTGATAATTCAAATCGTTGAGTACCAAAATTATAGAATATTTTGGCATGTCTTCTAGATATGGCCTTTGTCGAACTCAAATGAACATCAACGGCATGATGTGAACTCTGCAATAACTCGTCATTAGATTTTCTTCCCAAGATTACTTGCAAGGTTTGTACGAAAAAGGTGAAGTTTTCAAAATCAAGTCGCGCATATGCTGAAATCTTAGAACTATCTTTCTCATCTTCATGATTCGAACTTCCTAATGCGGCTTCACTTGTAATGGGGACTAGCGACAGGTTTCTCCGTATATCTGCCTGTGACGATGAATTCTTATATCTATCATATGTCTTTTCGTCCACAGGATTAGGCGACTGAGAATTACTAACAGTTTTACTATTGTCATCGAATTCAAGAACTATCTTATTCATTGGATTCTGTATCTTATCTAATGGTCCGATATCCAAGTCTTGTAAATCATGCAAACTCATCTGTGTAGCTATATCGTCCTCCATTTTCTTATTATCACTTTCTTGTTTCTTGTGCTCCTCTGGATTTTCCTCACCATTATTTAGTATGCTGTTTATCTCGTCATCTATGTTCAAATTTTGAATGTTCGTTTCTCCCTCAGCATTAGATCTGTTACTATCTCTATTCTTTTCTTCTCCTAAGCTTCCCTTGATTTTTTTCTCGTTGGGCGAATCTTGTTGCATCTCACTGCTCGTAAGGGAGTCATCGCCTAGTGACAAACTACTCATCATGAACAGAACAATTATAGCGCTATATTTGACTCACCGTAAATTGCCTATTGAATGATATTATGACTTGTTTTAGCCTATTTGACTTGTAAATGAAGTTGTCTATTTTGTACACGTTAGCGATGTTATCTTGTATATGAATTCGTTTATCACCGTATTGTTATGTTTTTTTAAATTACTTTTCATTTGGTATTCTATTCCTGCATATAATACATCGCCATACAAGCGCAAATAGATTCTCATTTGCAACTATTGATTTGTGGTTCCAGAGACATCGAAAGTACAATTTTTTTTTATATCTTACATTATTGTTCTAATGGTAAAGCAGACACCATGAACAGAAATTTTCAATTAATTATTTTGTTTTTCGGTTGTCTAACAACCTTGGTTGCACAATTCCAAGGAACGCAAAACTTGATCTCAGAATATTCAAACATCCGTAAAGAATCAATATTGCTTGATAAGCATAGAAATAAACACCAATTAGATTATTGTCAAAGGTTATTTGGTGTTAGTCTCGGAGGATGGTTAGTCCTAGAACCATGGATTGTTCCCAGCTTGTTTGAAGATGTTTACAAGAAGACTGGGCAAATGCCCGTAGATGAGTATACTTATACGAAGATATTAGGCAAAAGAGAGGCAAAGAAAGCCTTGAAGGAACATTGGTCAACTTTCTACACTGAAGAAGATTTCAAAGATATTGTTGATCATGGGTTAAATTTAGTTAGAATACCTATAGGATATTGGGCCTTTGGTTTACTATCAGATGATCCTTATGTTCAAGGACAAGAATACTACTTAGACCAGGCTATCAAATGGGCCACAAAATATAATTTAAAGGTTCAAATTGATATTCATGGAATGCCAGGATCTCAGAACGGGTTTGACAATTCGGGAAAACGAACTGAACCGCCTACCTGGTTAGATGCAGAAGACAATATGGATTTAACATATGAAGTGATTGAATATTTCTTCGGTAAGTATGGAAGTACGGATTTTGAGGATATAGTTACCAGCATCGAGGTCGTTAATGAACCATTTGCGTTTGTTCTTGATAGGGATAAGTTGCACGCTTTTTATGAGTACGCTTATCAGTGTGCTAGAGATAATGGTGTAAAGGCCAATTTGTATTTCCATGATGGATTTTTACCCATAGGATCGTGGGATATGTTCATGGATGATTCGAGTATTTATTCCAACATTACTATCGATCACCACTTGTACGAGATCTTTTCAGAACACCAAGTTGCCTTGAATATTGACCAGCATGTTAAAAATGTTGTGGATCAAGGCTCGGCAATGGCACTCCAGCCACATAATAGGATTGTTGGTGAATTTTCAGGGGCCATCACAGATTGCACCAAGTATATAAATGGTGTTGGAACGGGAGCAAGATTTGATGGCACTTTTGCTGATACACCGCCTGTTGGAAGCTGTGAAAATCATTCCGATTTCGACTCGTGGTCAGACAAATTTAAAGAGGATACAAAGCAATTCATTGAGTCTCAATTTGAGACATTTACAACTAATGGAGATGGCTGGATTTTCTGGTGTTTCAAAACTGAAGACTCCATTGAATGGGATTTCAAAAGGTTAGCCATTTTGGATATGCTACCGAAGTTCTTTGTGAATAGAAAGAAATGCCAAACATTGAAGGCCGCACAACGAATGAATTCTACTGTGAATAATGAAACCACGGTTGAAAAAACAAGTAGCGGAAGTAAAAGTATCGATGATACAATATTCAGTTTCCATCAGAACTTTCAATTGCCCAAAGTAATATTTGTCATTTTATTTTCTTCATTTCTAATGATTCTTGCAGCAATTCCTTAAAACTACATACAAGTCCAAAAAAACACAGAGTTTTTTGTTCATTTGATTTTACGTCTCTTTTTGAAATGATCCAGTTGTTAAAAAGCATTATACCCTTACATATTTAATAGAATTAATCATCCGTTGTGCGTCAGTATAGCACTGGACAGTGACAGAACGGATTTGAATGCAAAAAAACACATTTACAGGTTCGAGATGTTGCAGGTTAATCTGCCCATCGGAATTTTTTTAGCACTGATTGTAAAACTTAGATAAAGGTTACCTTAATTTATATACATATAGTGTCTTGCAAATATGGTATGTATGGATTGACTGAATTGTGTATATATTTTAGTCTGATAGAATCATAAACTAACAAATCAACATAGGCCGTAAAGAAGAGAACCACTATAAGAAATAAACTTGCAAAAACGAATACCAAGTCTAATTTGACTGGAAAAATAGCAGAGTTAAAGGAAGAAAATGATGATGGACAAGAGTCAGATTACCATGATAATCCATTTTTGAAGTTACTGAAAGTTGCGAAGAAAGACAAACAGGAAAGCAAGTCGCATAGCTTTTCACAACGATTCAACTCCAGCCTAAACACATCCAGCAATATATCGAAGTCTGCATTGAGGCGTCGTAAGAGAAATGCCCGGGACCAGTTGAAACCTAAGATGGACGAGTTGCTACAAAACTTACCCGAAACTACAAACATAATTGAGTCATCATCTACCAAGAAACAGAACGACCCCAACCCGAAAAAATTTATTAAATCCACCAAAACATCAGCAAATTTGCCCAATGCTACCAAACAAACGGGCCATGCTAAAATCATGAATCAAGAGAATAAGAATTTTGCCAATGTCTTGAAAAATCCTCAGTTCAGGTCGTCTCCTTTCAGCGCTTTGAAAGACGCTATAGCACAAAACTTACAAAGTCAGTAACTGTTTAGCTCCATATTAGATATTCATTCAATGACCGCATCTCAAATATAAGCATGCTTGAGTTAATTTTTCTGTACCATTTAGTAGATATAGATCCAAGTTCTAGTCGTACCACAAAATGGATTATATAAGCAAACGACCGATTTCGCGTCAAAAATAAACAATCGTGTAAAACTAAAAACATAAACATTCTGCAAGAAAACAATTGGGTACCAGCAACAACTATATTTACGGTTATTTTCTTAGTGTAAACACTAAACGAAAACAATTTTCATATCATTGATTAATTGAGTTCATCTCGAATCCTTTTTTGGTATATTATACATAGTACATATCTGAAACAGATACAAAAGAGATAATCTTGTTGTATTACAGCTTCAAAGGAACCCTATTCCATCGACTGGTTTCAATTGGAATATTATATTGCATTTGATTGTGATGGATACTGAGCAATATTCTGGAGTTGGAATGCCGTTGGAGAATAGTATACTTGAGGCATCTTATGATGAAAGTGGTATGCATGAGAATGATATTGATCAACGTCAGGTCGAAGACAATAACAACGAGGAAAATATATTTTATGAATCCAATACCGAAGGAAATGAAGTATCAGGTGTACAAGAGATGGAACTGGGGATTATACACCCAGAATTCATGTATAATAAGCACGACGAATCAATATTCGACGACGAACATGTGTTTCCCAGTCTTTCTCCGGAAGCAGGGGAGATAGTGAAGTTTGATGATAACAATCCTGAATTAATAAATCATGCTACATTGAAGGCTTTGATTGTCCAATTGACATCGCCGGAAGTGATAGACTATAACTTGATCTGTGACTTCTTTCTCACTTACAGAATATTTGTTGATAGCGAAAAAGTTATGAATATGCTATTGATCAGATTGATATGGTCTTTGCAGTATATCAATTCGAATAATAAAACAAGTGTTAGGATTGGAAAATTAGTTTTATTAAGGACCTTCGTTGTTATGAGGCATTGGATGTTGAACTATTTTGTTGATGACTTTGATTCTAATAGCCTTTTATGTGATATATTCACTTATAACATTAATCAGATTACAAATGAATCAAATCTAGTAACAGATAATATGTGTTTTGAACAAAAGGTGATTAAAGACTTAAAAATCCACTGGATTTCGTTGCTTAATGAATTTTGGAATGTTGGAATTGACGTTGATATTATAGCCGATAATATTTTGCAATATCGCTTGCCAATGACATCGGAAGTTTCAAATGTCAAGAAGCTATCCAAAAGTAATACTGAAATGTCCATTCATACTAATGCTTCATACAGAAGATCAGCTATGTTATCTTTATATGACGCAAAGGTTCAACATAAATGCCTTGTATTTGACGCGAACGGCAATGATGAAAATCCACAACTATCCATAAATAACTTGTTACTTCACCACCAATCGTCTAGACTCTCAGTGAATGCGAAATTACAAGAACTCAAGGACAAAAAGTTGAAAGATGTAACAGTTGGAAACAAGCCATTATCGTCCAGTACAAAACATAATCATATGAATCTCCAAGATTCATCTTTAGGATTAAAAAAGACATCAAAGAATAAGAAAGTATCCCCCGAAGAAAACAAGGACCGTATTTTAACTCCCATCAAGAATAAGGAAAACACAAATCCAAATTATAAGCTTTCACCTGTTAGAATGGATGATATTGGCTTTTCAACAAATGGTAACATAAAGCTTCCGTCCTCAAAGGTCAATTTGATATTACCTCCTACTCCGGCAAAAAAGATGAATTGTATCATCAAGCAAACTAATGTTAATGACGCATCGTTTCATAAGCCCAATCATTTTATCAAGGACGGCAAATATGCAGATGATGCATCGGAAGATTTTGGAAGAAAGAAATCGTTAAAAAAGTTTGTTGATGGGTGGAAAAAATCATTTAACCATAGTTCATCTGACACGATGCATCACGCAAATAATACTACGAATAATAAGCATGGTAACACGGATATGAATAACCTAGTGATGGATGCAATGAATGTGATGTCAGAAAATGATGAAGAAAAGATCGGTGGTAGAGTTGATATTTTAAGTGCAAGAGCAGTTGATGAATTGGAGTATTTAATACGGTACTATGTGCGTAATGATTCACCGTGTACTATAATTGAAAGAGATATTGATGGAGATGAAGATTATAGCAAAAGCGATGCCCTTGATGAATTTGTTGAGGTATCCGAGGACATTAATCTTGAAGAAGAGAAAATCAATCAATATGACAATGAATCGATTGACATAATGGCATCACCAGCAAGGAAAGCAAGGGTGACTAGTACGAATCCAAGCATTCCTGTGAGAGGGAAGATTGAAAATATCGATGACCAAGAAGATTCATCAGCAATAGACATAAATGATTTGTCAGAACTAAACATTAAAAAAATCGATAATCTAATCAATAACGATGAATTGGACACCAGCGAACAGCAACACAAGAGATATGATTCTAACCAGAGAAGCCATACTCCAGTTGATCAAATAATTGACAGATCATTTAACACATCAAATCGATCTTCATTTCAAAGAGCAGCAAGTATTAATTGGAACGATGAAGGAAATCTAGACTTAGAATACTCTGAAGGAAAGACAACAAGTTCCAGTCAGGACTTCGATGATGAGGTTAAATCGCCAATAAGCCGAGACCAATCATTTGGCCTTGCAACCGGTCCACCTGATCCTCAATATATTTTTAACAATCAATCGAATAAGTCATTTGAGTCTTCAATATCAACACAAAGTAATATTACCCACTATAATGCTGAAGTTGCAGATCTTGGAATCGCGTTGAGCCCTCAACTGATGAAGAAGAATTCAGTAAGAAGAATAAGTTTTAACGAAGTCAACTTGACGAAGAACAATAACAATCGTAAACGAATGTCCGCTTTGTCAAAGAACTCGTCTGGTTCGATGTTCCGGAAAGATAGTAGAAACTCTGCCAGGTCGTATGTCAGTTATGATTCTGCATTTTCAATTTCCAATGGATCAGTCAGTTACAAAAATAGGGATACGGATAATGGTGATTTAAGAAAAAAGACAGCTTATACTGATCTTCGTACAGTCGTTGGAATTAATGACCAAAGGCCAGCTTTAGACTCTAGAATAAGTATGGAATCAATGTCAATGAATTCGTATCTTTCAAGATCTTCATCATTAAGAAAAAGTGTTCGGTTCAGTACGTTATGTGCTTTAACTGAATTACCATTTGGGGAATATAATGCGTCTAATACTTCCGCTGACAGACGTGCCCCTAGTTTAAAGAAGGAAATAAGGCAACTGGATATCTCGGACAGTTCATTCTTTTCTGTTGCAGCTAGATCAAAGACAAATTCCGTGGTAGGCAACGAACAAAATACTCAAAATAGTCGCAATTCATCTAATAACTCAGTTGCTATACCAGGAATCAGCAACTTCGTTTTGAAAGAATTGGCGGATATACCAGACGAAACATTCCAGTTAGACAGTCCCCTCGACCATGCGTTCTATAAATTAGAGGGAAAGAAATCGAATTCAAGTGACTGTAAGGATGAAAAGAAACAGGAAGAAGAAAAACAGGCGATGAACACAGAACAAGTACCAAATGAACGCCACGCTACACCGGATAATACGCAAGACATCCTAAACGAAATTAATAATGCCAACACTCAGGATATAGACGATTTCCCAAGTGACATTGTCGATATGACACAAGAGAGACCATTAACTCCTGTTAAAAACATGATGGTTGTTAAGTCCCCACGGAAAAAAACTAATGGCGGATCATTGCATAACAGCGAAAGTATCTTCTTTATTAATAGTAACGGTTCCAGTCCAAGTCAATACCCATCACCAAGAACGATCTTGAACGGATACTATATTTCTACTGATATCTTGTCAATTGAAAAAGTAATGAACATGGACTCGCATATCTCGTTCCTCTTGAGCTATGACTCCAAATCATTAGCTGATCATTTTACTATAATCGAAAAGGACATTCTACAAGAAATTGATTGGAAAGAGTTAATTGAACTCAAGTGGAATAAGGAACTCGTTCCAGTCAACAGTTGGCTTGAGATTATCGTCAATGATAACTACTTCCACAAAAACAGGGGGGTCAACCTAGTCATCGCAAGATTCAACTTGATGGTCAATTGGATAATATCGGAAATTTTGATGTCGAAAACGCAACGCGAAAGAATCAACATTATCTCGAGATTGATCCACATAGCTCATAATTGCTATGTCTTGCAAAACTTTTCTACATTGATGCAGATTATCTTAGGATTGACGTCGGAAAAAGTCCTGAAGTTGAAGGAGACTTGGAAGAACTTGTCCCCGGGCGACATTTTGATCTTGAAGAACTTGGAAGAGCTCTCGTCCCCCATAAAAAACTTCTTGAACATCAGGATGTGCATCAACCGCATCAAGCCCTCGAACGGCTGCATTCCCTTTGTCGGGTTGTACTTATCTGACCTTATTTTCAATTCTGAGAGACCTGCATTCATCAAACCAAAAATCTCCCATGCTGCGAAAAATAATGATACCACCGGTGGGGATTCTACCTTGAATACCCAAAATATTGCAGCAAAAATGATTAATTTTTCCCGTTTCAGAACTTCGGTCCACATCGTCAAGTCTTTGTCACAATGCATCGAATGGTCATCCCATTATGACCTACTGATAAACAGGGACTTGTTGTCCAAGTGTCTCTACATTAAGTCTTTGGACGAAGAAGAGATGAACTTTTGTTTGCTGAATATTGTTGACTCATGATAATTTAAAATTTACATGTGTAAATTTCTATTTCTACATCTATATACATATTTTATAAACGTTATGCAATTTAATACACCATTAGTCACTTAGTTGAAGTAATAGCCCATTTATATAGGAACCAGGTTTTGTCTATGAGATTCTGTTGGGAATACTGTGAGAATTCGATACGAGGGTCCCGGGAGTCGAGGTCCGGGAGTGGGAAAAGACCGTGATAAATCGGTCGGAATTGATTGATTCAACAATTTCAAAATCCCCTCCAAAGGAACTTTGAATGTGTTTAACATATATAAATGCTCAAATTGTCTTCAGCTAGCAGCTTGGTATCGGTTTAAACGCGTAATAAGCAATCATTGACTGGTTGAACCTTAGAAAAAATAGAGGCATTTGCATTATAATTATGCCACAATTACAGATTCGGAAGGCCCAACGAAACCCCAAACTATGGATTGCAGCGTTGGTAGCAGCATCCATAGTGACCATCTCGTACAAGATATATGACAGCTACCTCAACGAGGAGATTATAGAGGATAGGAGAACAGGTGGAGATGATACCATTGAAAGCACGAAAGAAAAATTGAAGATCTCCAAAAAATACACCAAGAAGTCGATTGCGTTGACGTTATCACACTCGGTGCTCAGCTCACAATTACCATTGAACGAGATATTGCTCAATTCGGAGAATGTAACATTCATATTGCCGCCAAACTTGTCGATGGACGACTTGGTGTGCAATATTGGCAATGCGGACGAGGTGGAGAGATACAATTTGCCCAAGACGTTGGTGAACAACTACAAACTTCTTCACTGTAGTAACATCGAGGGGTATTTCAACATATTGAAGAACTTGAGGCCAGACACATTGCTAGTTTGCTCTGACGACCTCGGGATGACAAGCAGCGCGCCAAAGGACTTGAAGAGATTTGTCAAGGAGGTTATTAACATCGATCAGAACAAGGAGGATATTTACAAGAAGTTGTCATCGATTTTTATCAAATAGATTACGTATTTATCATTGATGTATGTGATATCTTTATCAAATAAACACACAGTTATTTACTGCAAGAGCTTTCTGGTAACCTATGTAAATGGACCTCGGGTCCTCGGGTCCTCGCACAAAAGGACCATCTACCATCCTCTAGTGGAAACCTTTTCGCTGGTCTTCAACGAGTCAACGCTGACGCCAAACATCAATTCACCCAAATCGGTGGAGTATTCCATAATCTTCTTTGGATCGTTGTAGTGCGTAACAGTGTTCACAATGGCCTTGGCCAAGAGCTCAGGGTTCTTCGATTTGAAGATACCAGACCCGACAAAGACACCATCACATCCTAATTGCATACACAACGCAGCATCCGAAGGAGTAGCGACACCACCGGCGGCAAAGTTGACAACAGGGAATTTACCCTTGTTGGCAATCAATTCTTGCAAGGTGACGAGCGGAACACCCAACTCCGTCGCGTACGCCCTAACCTCGGCATCAATTTTCAAAGACAATGCATGCTCGATTTGTTGCTTGATCAAGTTGATGTGGCTGACTGCTTCTGAAATATCACCGGTTCCGGCCTCGCCCTTCGTTCTCAACATGGCTGCACCTTCATTAACTCTTCTCAACGCTTCTCCCAAGTTTCTAGCACCACACACAAACGGAACCTTGAATCCGCTCTTCTTGATGTGGTACTGCTTGTCTGCCGGTGTCAACACCTCTGACTCGTCAATGTAGTCAATTTCCAATGCCTCCAATACTTGGGCTTCGACAAAGTGTCCGATTCTACATTTCGCCATAACCGGAATCGAAACGGTTGCCATGATCTCCTTGATCATCTTTGGATCCGACATACGACACACCTGTCCTGAAGCCCTCATGTCTGCTGGAATTCTTTCCAATGCCATAACTGCGCATGCACCCGCCTTTTCAGCAATTTTGGCTTGTTCTGGAGTAACAACGTCCATGATGACACCACCCTTTAACATTTGCGCCAATCCGGCCTTAACTTTGAATTCTTGTGCCATTCTTATTCCTAATTGATATTCTAGTCTTTTGAGAACTTGATAATAATACTTGTTGATTGATTTATAGTTTCAAAATCTGCTAAATAAATTTGTCCAATTCTGCTTTTATTTATGTCTTTGTTAGTGACTCAACCGTGATTAAATATGTCTCGAATACCGTGGGTTTATGGATTTACGAGAATACGACGGTAGTAATACGGTGGCATTATCGAGGGCATCGTAAATAGGTTTGGCTACAAATAATACGACATATAGTAAACGACCATCAAACTTTCGAACTAAATACCGAGAATCATCCGAGGGTCGAGAAGGTTCCCGAGTCAAACGGGCAACCAAATCGACTCATGATCAGTACTCCAAGAGTTTATACAGTAAGCGGACCTTTTTTTAGTATTGGCACTTTTCATTAGTAAAATTTTTCGCTTACGGAAACGATTACCGACGTATATAGCGCCAGCCAAGTGACGGCATCGTAAGCAATACCGTACAGAATACCCGTTTAGAAATAGTTAAAGAGTACGAAACGATTTGGTTTTTCTTGAGAAGTTCCATATATTGTCAGGTTTTTGGTGGGTGCTATAAAGAAGGCAGTTAATCCAAGAAGATGACGATAAGTAGGAAGATAACGGTGGGAGTTTTGGCGTTACAGGGAGCGTTTATTGAGCATATCAAGCATTTTGAAGGTGCGACCAAGAATGGGTATTCGGACTGCGAGTTTGAATTTATTGAGGTCAGAACGGAAGAACAGTTGGATCGATGCCATGGACTTGTTATCCCAGGAGGAGAAAGTACGGCGATATCATTAATTGCCCAGCGGACCAACTTGCTTACGCTGTTGATGCATTATGTTAGGTCGGAGAAGCCTATTTGGGGAACATGCGCTGGGTTGATCTTTTTGTCGACCCAGGTTGAGAATGGGAAGCCAGGTCAACAGTTGTTGGGTGGAATGAGCATCCAGGTCAAGAGGAATGCGTTTGGGAGACAGTTGCAGTCGTTCCAAGCAGACTTAGACTTTTCATCGTTCATCAGCCTGGTAACGGACTTCCCCACGATATTTATCCGAGCGCCTGTTATCACCAGCGTGCTATCCGATGCCAATGGCCCCAAGAATGTTAGTGACGATATCATTCACTCTAAAAACGATTACGAGAACAAGGCTCCTGTAGAGATTTTGCACCAATTGGACGACGGGTTGATTGTGGCGGTGAGACAAGGAACCAAGCTTGGAACGTCTTTTCATCCTGAGTTATCGAGTGACTATAGGTTTCATAAATGGTTCATAGACGAGTTCGTAGTCAAGGCTTTATAAGCATGTATGTTTTATGTACTACCATTAATGCTAATTAACGTTTCGGTGTATATGCATTTCGTCTCAATGCGAAAGTAAAATTATGATTTCACCATAACGATAAATAATAGAGATTACCTCACATTTTTCGCGTGATAAGATGAAACATGCTAGAATATACAATTCGTCCTCAAATGCAACGATGAACCAGCAGCATGAATCAGATAAAGCCAACACAAAGCCAATGAGAACGAATCAACGGCGAGTGATAGGAGCATCCAAGTCTTCATCACATATGGGATCTCAAGTTGGTACAACTTTAATAATCGGTAAAAACTCACATTCCACTTCCAATGGAATACGAAGTGACTTGGTCGATAACACTATAGTAATCGGCCGACGCAACTTCACCGATGGCCAAATTGAATATACCAAACCCACGACGCGTACTAATAAGTCCCAAAATGATAGCATACAAAGGGTGTCTAATACAGATTCGAATGTTGACGTTCCTACCGGCGAGCAAATCCAATTGACTGTCTGGTTCCATGAGCTAAGAACCTCGGAAGAGGATGTTATAATTGATGCATGCGTGATACCAGGGTTGAGGGAGGGAGATGTTTGCGAATTGGTTCCTATAACTATATTCAAAGCTAATACGAAACCGAAACGATTAATATTCATAATTAAGAATCAAACATTGTTATCCAAGGATGTAAAGCTAAACACAACGAATAGCAATGCAACAAATAGCCCGACTACATCTACCACCAATAACAATGCTTCCAAGACCAAGACAAATTTTCAAATTTCATTACTTTCAAACCCATTGCAGAATTTAATGGACTTACCCCCAAGAAGTTTGGTTCATGTGAAAACTATATCAGACGTCGAATCAATCGAGGCTGATACGATTGAAATATTCATTAAGGATGTAAACCTTTCGAGAGATTTAATGTGGACATTCTCTTCGTCATTAGTAGGAACGTGCGTTTATTCTGAAAAAAGACTTACATTCCTAAGTAACAGAACGGGTGTGGTGAAGAGAATTTATAAGAACGGTAAAGAGATATTTTCGGGATTGATTTGTGACAAGACAAAAGTTGTATTTCGTTCCAAAAGTGCAAAGCTAGTATTTTTAGTTCAGTTATCTAGAGAAATGTGGCATTTTGAAGAGACAGGGGAGATTATGTTTCATAAGTTGGTTAATACCTTATTCCCTAAGATATTCAAGAAATGGAGAGATAAGAATACTCATCATGCCATAACTATTGTTTTATTCACAAGTGTTGACTTAACAAATATCCCATGGACTTCATTAGGCCAGGGAGAAAGACCGAACAATAGACGTGATTACTTTAGAGTTGTTGTCGATCAGGTTAGCATCTTTCATTGGGACAGAATCATGGCTAATTTGAGATTAGAATTTGCCAATTTCAAGAGAGACATTATGTTAAACTGCCAACCTGAAAATAATGGAAAGTTTACAATGGCTGGCCAATCATTACCATCCGTTAAAGGTAATGTCTTAGAAGCTATTAATGTTGGAATACATTTAGTAAATGACAGGTTTAAGAATACTGATTTAAAACATTCCCTAAACCATTTTATTCTCGTTACTCCAGGAACGGGATTATTTGATGTTGAATACAATTTGATGTATGAGACAAGCAAGAAAATGTTGAGTATTGATTGTGCGTTAGATATAGTCTGCTTGAGTCAACCACCTTTGCATATCGTACCTCTATTTCGTTACAGGGATCCGACAAAGAATGGACAAGTTTCACATTGTGTCCCTCATTGGTGTGATATATCATTCTTTAAGGACAGGACTGCGAATTCCACGCAGTGGATACCTCATTGTAAAATTTATGAATTACAAATGATGGGGGTTATGGAAAACGAGATTAATGATGTTGAAATTGCACGATATAGAATCCGTAGTGATGCTAAGTCAATGATAGAAGCTATGGATAAGTATGATGCTGATATTTTCAAGCCTGTAAATAAAGGTTCAAACCCAAAATTAAACCTCAAACCATCAGATCATTCGTTGGAACTGTCAAAATTAGAGAATAAGTTATCAACCCCACTAGAGACGACTAATGCATTATCCTTAATATGGAATAGCAGAAATTCCGTCTTGCCAAATTCTTCAACAGCGAAGATTGATGTTTCGACAACAAATTCCTCAGTTCTCGGTACGGTTACAAACGTAGCGAACGACATATCAGCATTATCTTCATTATACACTTTGAACAAAACATCAACGGATAGAACACTGGCATATGCGCCAACAAGTAATACTGATTCAATTAGGAATTTAAAAGCAAATTCCATGTTACGAGGTACATATGAACCCAATGAAAGAACACGAACCAAACTAAGGCCAAAATTACAAAAACAAGATGATTTGTTCAAAAGTGATGACAGTATGACCCAAACATTAAGACTGCGTGACTTATTAGATTCAAAATCTAGAAATAAACAATCTTCTTCAAATACAGAAGAAGAACTAGAAAAGCTGACGAACTTGTTGTGGACAGAAATTCCTAATCCGTCCAAAGAACTGCATTCCGATATGTTATCGTTTCTTCGTCTAAGTAGATGGAATGATGTATTTCCGCCTAACATAAAACGAAGACTTGTTAAATGGAGATCATTTGAATCCCCTGCTGCTTTGCCTGTTACAACATCTATTTTTCCGTCCATAAAGCAGATGGAAACAGAGTATAGTTTCCAAATTTATAGCGTGTTCTTAAGTTCAGAAAATGATTTGGAAATAGAGAGTACTCACGATTTAATGAGAGAAATGATACAATTGCGTCTATTGCTAGGATTTCAAATTTGCTATAGTGAACAAGTAAAAAAATTTGAAGCTGGTATAAAGCCAAGTGGAAATACCGAAAGTTTAATTAAATATTTTCCTAAAGGTAGTTGCTATGGCGCAAGAATCTATATGTCATTGGATGACGAAATACACAGAATATTTTGTGATTATAACGGTAATTTATACGTTCAAATGTACCGAAAAATTGAAGAAATTAGGAATGCCGGATTATTAGGCATGAAAGATTATAAATTGAAAACCTATATGCCACTAATACGGACTCGTTATGTTGACGAGTATACACCTGCCAAGTTCGATTTTATTAATGCTAAACCTCGTAAATATAATTGGAATCAATTTGATCAGCTAATAGCAGGATATGACGATGCAATTCCCGCGGAGAAAAAGCAATTTCATAAGATGAAGTTCGTTGTATTACCAGCTGGTATACCTAAGAATGCTTACTTTATATCAAACGAGAATCTATCTGACGAAGAAATTCGCGTTGAAGGTTTACGTAAATTAATTGCAATAATCGAGAGAGGGAGGTTTGTTAAATCAGGTGATAAAGAGTCTAAAAGAAAAGAAGAAATTTTACCAGAAATCAGCTTTTATACTGGTAATTTATACGAATTCTTGAGCGATCAAGCGGAAACGTATGATGCGACTGGAAATGAACCAATCAATTCTTTAATGTTAGGAGAGAATATGAGATTTACGAAGAGTATTAAATTGATTCAGCTAGCTTTGGAATTGCAAAGTACTACGGGCCTCAGATTGGTGGATAGAACATGGCATTTCAAGAGACATCTTCATTGTTTTCTAGGAAATGAGCTTGTCTCATGGTTTATTGAAAGTTTTGAAGATATCGATAACAGGACTGATGCCACAAGCTATGGACAAACATTAATGGATAGGGGAATGTTCAAACATGTTGAAAGTAGACACGGATTCTTAGATGGATATTATTTCTATAAATTTGAAGATGAATATATTGACAAAAACTATAAACCAGAACGATCAGGCAGTGGATGGTTTAATAGAAAGAAACCTTCAAGTGAGAAAGATTCTAATGTCACCGCACCGGCTTATACAAGGAACAACTCGGATAGTGAATCAATGAAATCACCAAATGTTCCGCTGCAAGATAACCTCGACTTGAGAAAAACCACATCAAATTCTATTGGACAACATATGCATGAATCAGAGGCGTCGTCTCTTACAGGTTCGTCTACCAAAACGAAACAGAAAAAGAAGTTTATATTAAGTAGGTCGGTGAAATTTAATGCTGACCCATTGAAGAAGTCCTTTAGACCTGAAATTATTACCGTACACTATGATAGGGTGCACAATCCAGAACACTGTTACCATATTAGGCTTCAGTGGCTTAATACTAGCACAAAGTTTATCGACGATACTATTTCGAGCTGGTCAAGATTATGTGAAAGGCATGGGCTAAGGCTAGTTGAAACTCCGTGGCTTGAATTATGTACTATTCCTCAAGTAAACCCATTTCATTCATTTGTTGATTTAAAGTTGGTTATAAACCCTTGGACAGATCCTGAATTTCTGGATCTTAATATTCTAAAGGATAATAAATTCTACTACCATTTGTATCTTATGAAGAAGTCAGATTTTTTATTAGACAACAGATCGACTGTCTTCTTTCTGAAAGATCACATTGAAATTTCATACAGCTGGGGTAAGCCAATCTTCCAATATGCTCAATATATTCATAAGACAGGTGCTTATATAGTTGAATTACGAGATAATGGTGATTTATTTTTGGCACCTAACAACATACACATCACTAGACTTAACACATCGTTATTGTCTATTCCAGAACAAGATAATATTAAATCCTATAAAATAGATTCTCAAAAAGTTATGTTGAAGTTCAGGTCTGCTTGTACGAATGAAAGAATTCTTCGTGGTATTTTTAAAGAGGCAAAAGAAAATTGGAGGGAAAAATGCCTGGAAAACGTATTACCTGCTATTAATTAAACCATTTATGTATATTGTGTAGTTTTTACGAATACATTACGACTGTCATGTTACATACTTAAACAGCTATTCTTTCTGCAATCTTGATAGCATCAGCCAAAACACCGTGAGCCGTGACTTCAGCACCAGCACCGGCTCCTTGAATAATTAATGGGTTGGTATATCTCTCAGTTTTAATCGATACAACGTTATCACTACCCTTCAAGGAAGCAAATGGATGATCGAAACTATATTTGCCAATTTCTACAGAGACTTTATTAGCCCTGAAGTCAACTTGACCGACAAATCTTAAAACCTTGTTTTCAGCAAATGCATCTTCTTTAACCTTTTGAATATCAGCATCAAAATCTGGTAACTTCGATAAAAATTCATCGGCACTTCCAACGCTTTCTAATTTTTTTGGAATAAGGGATTCAACTGGGAACGATGTTGGGGATTCGACATTAAAACCGGAAATTCTAGCCAAAATAGTAACTTTTCTGGCAACATCTAACCCATTCAAATCATCTCTTGGATCTGGTTCGGTGTAGCCTAGTTCCTTAGCAACTTTGACGACATCTGAAAACTTAACATTGGTAGTAGGATCAGTGGTTGAAAACTCATTGAAAATGTACGATAAAGTGCCTGAGAAGATACCTTCGATCTTTTCAACTTTGTCGCCTGTTGCAATCAAATCTCTCAAAGGACCAATAATTGGCAACCCAGCACCAACCGTAGCTTCATGGTAAACTAAACCACCAGATGGAGCTTCAGAGTTTTTGAAAATTTCATTCCAAACTGATAAATCGGAAGAGAATGCCTTCTTGTTTGGAGTAGCGATTGAAATACCTTCCTTAACAAATATAGGATAGTAATCAGCAATACTATCATTAGATGTGTTGTCAATTAATATTGTAGGTTTGGAAGCGCTGTTCAAAAATTTTGTCAATTCATCGAATGATAAAACAGGTTTTGCAGGAGCATTTTTATAAGAGGCTAACTCAACTGGCTTATAATCAGAGGAGAATAATGCTTCTTTGGAAGATCTAGCGAAGTATACAACATTGAAGTTAATCGAAGTTTTTAAGTTTTTTAATTGATTAACAAACGCTGAACCAACAACGCCCGAACCAATAATAGCAACATTGACAGATTTGACCATTTTATCGAAAATAGTTATCACAATTAGGTTTATTCTTCTTGGTTAGAATATTGGAATTTTTCGATTTACCAGTTGATAATAACACGTGATATTGAATGATCGCATATCTACTATAATGTATAATCTTCTATAACCTAAATGAAAACATACTTAGGTGATTTAATAACACGATGGAGAGAACATCAAAATATTAGATCTGATTCGATGTCAATCGAAGATCACATTGATTACTTGAAAGCCTATTGCAAATACTAACGCCCACATATTTTGATAGCAAACATTACTGGCTAAACTTTTCTTGCCCTTCTCTTTATCTTTATCAGTATCTGTACCATTAACAATGTATTTTCTATCGTCTAGTGGTTGGGGCATAAGATCGAAATCTACCAATTTTTTGAAATCCCACTCTATTGATGT
Source organism: Debaryomyces psychrophilus (assembly GCA_900186205.1). Classification (NCBI taxonomy): domain Eukaryota; kingdom Fungi; phylum Ascomycota; class Pichiomycetes; order Serinales; family Debaryomycetaceae; genus Debaryomyces; species Debaryomyces psychrophilus. Next base: position 63,306 of record FYBW01000013.1, on the reverse strand, counting down.
CTCAGTTTTGTAACACCAAAATATCCACCCGTTCGTTTTAGATTCATATTGATCGAGTTGCATCTCTACGAATTTTCTATAATTCTTTCTCTGCTCTTTAGACCACTTGTTATAATTATTTATATCATCGCAGGTTCCAATTTTATCATTTTTGTATGGCGAAGTCCCCTCAAATCTTGTGCCTATACCAACACCATTTAACCATGGTGTACAATCAGTCAAAGCAGCCAGCCATTCTCCTAAAACTGCTGGGTGGTATTCGTCTTCATCTTTGATGGATGTGCTTAGTGATTTAATATTCAGGAGGTGTTGGTCAATTGTCAGGTTTAAGGAATTAGCAGAAAATACTTCGTAATGATGATGGTCTATGAGAATGTTATAATTATCAAGCACCGTGTTTGTATTATTGCCCAGATAAGACAAAAAGTGATTCCAGTAACCTATCAGTTGGAACGAGTCATGAAACACAATAGTATTATTTATGGCCTGTGTTCTTCTTGCATCTTTATAGGTATCTTCGAAAAACTTCGTCACTTTACTCATAGATAATTTTGGACCAAGCGGTTCATTGACGACTTCAATTCCGGCTATTGTATCCTTGTATTCTGATGACATCTTATGACCTCCATACTTCGAGTATATTTTATGTAGCACTTTATGGCTCAATTCAACATTCGCTGTTTTATTAAGCCAGCCAGGATGATCAAGATTTCTTAAACCTGAATTGTCAAAACCATTTTGAGATCCAGGTACACCGTGAAGATCCACCCATACTTTCAAATCATACTTGGATGCCCATTCTATTGCTTTATCTAGATATTTTTGTGCACCTGGAACGTACGAATCGTTTTCAAGTTTTTCAAACGCCCAATAACCAATTGGGATCCGAACCATATTCAAGCCGTACTCTTTTATTTGAGCAAAATCTAACTCGTTGTAGAATGTATCCCAATGTTTGGTTAGTCTTTTCTCTGCCTCTTCATAGCCGAGTTTTTTGCAATAAGTATATTCGTCAATCGGGATATCAGTCTCCTTACCTTTTGTTTTATTAAATTCTAAAAAGACGGAAGGCGTAATATATGGCTCGAGAATTAACCATCCTCCTAATGCAACCCCTTTATAATGAAAATTCCTGGAGTTGTATTGTGGCTGTAATAATGAGGATCTATTTTGAGATGTACTTGAGTTATGTCCAAGAGCCAATTGTGCAAAATATAATGTTAGCACCAACGTACATAAAGAAGAGATAAATTGCATGACAGTAGAGTGGCCCGGTGGCCGTTCGTAAATATTCTATTGAAATAAGCGAAGTAAATAGGTATGTTGATATGGTACCTATGAAGAACGAAAAATTGCGCCAGACGTCGCGAGCAAGTGGCTTTTGGTTTAATCGAACTACAACACGCAAGACACTTGCTTATACTTTATAATCATCTTACGAACTAAATTGATTAAGAAATCCTACGTTTATTTCTGGATGAGCTTGTGCCGGGGTCGGCCTCGATCAGAAATCGAATACATCATTACTAAACCTTGATCATATTTATTTACTCTGTAAAAGATTAAGACAAATATAAAGAATATATGTACAATATGCTTTGAGAAAGCACCACCACAAACAATCATTAAATAAATACATGCCCATACGACAGGCGTAAGTTACATAGTTTTCATTAAAATTGGAATACCTGCTCAGCCCGATCAGGAAATCTACCACATCTCTGCTTAGTCTAAATCTTCTTCGGATGGCTTGATTTCTGGCTCGCCAGCACCGGCACCGGCACCCGCTCCCAAAATGTTCGTTACGGCTGCTGGAGGTTGAACAGCAATCATCATAACAACAATCTCGTACACGTCTTCTGGAACCGATCTCTGGTAGATACCCAAGATATCGGTTGGGTTAGGGTACACGGCAAGGGCCTTGTAGAAACAGAGTGCTGCGTCGATCTTCTTATCTGGTAACGTCGCCAATTGTTCTCCCAAAGCAACCTGTTGCATGAAAAAGTTCTCCTTTTCAGACAACTCAGTTGGAACAGGGTTGGCTTCCAAATCGGTCGTCAATGCCTTCTTGATGGTTTCTAACTTGGATTTCTTGGAGTCTTCGTGTTCTTTAGCAGCGAGTTTTTCCTGTTTGACCGACTTCTTCTTCAAGCTTTTTCTGAATCCTGGAGAGCTTCTACGCTTGAAATCAAAGTAAACTGCGTATGCAACCAATGCAGTACCTGCCACCGCAGAAAATGTTAAAGCCTTACTCATTATTATTATATCTATCTATATATTACTCTGATTAAGCTAATATTAAAGGAAGTAGTCCCGTATTTGCTCTTATTGTTACCATATTAATTGAAAATTTTTATGTGCGAGCAAACGCTACACAAAAAGATTATGTCCCAGGTCTCGGTCATGTGACTGAAAATCATGAAAGTCTTTTTTATGTTAATTTGATTGGGTCAATTCAACATCAACAACTCCAGAAGTACTTGGGTTACAATTATTCAATAAATACAACAAACTAGAGTATATAATGTCTGAAAAAGTTGAAGCAGAACAGAGGATAGTTCCTGACTCTACGTTCAAGTGGCCAACGCCATTTGGTAACATGACAAATGCCAGTGCTTACCCACCATGGAAGCCGGTCGATACCAAGAAAGAAACGAGCCAAGTTTTTAGATTCACTTTCTACACAACTGTCGGTGCGTACGCGTGGTTATACTTGTGGAAGAGAACCACGTTCAAGATTGGATTGCCAATGACGGTCGTTACATTTGCTACGGTGGCTACTGCATCGAAGGGCATGATCACCAACTTGAGAGAAAAGAACGATGGTTGGAATACGTTCTGGGGGATTGGTATTGGTAACTTGGTGTGTTTGACCGCGGGGTTCAAGAGCATGCCAGCCAAGCATAAGGCGTTGACTGGTGTTTCTGGTGCTGCCATCGCTGCGCTCCTTGACCACTGGTCTTGGTCGCAATCGCCAAGCTATGCCGGTAGAGACACCAAGCATGTTATGGCCAACACTGGTGAAGAATTGCCAAAGCAACAGTTCTGGGACGTCTGGAGAAGAAGACCATTATCGCAAACTGTGGAAGAAATGGGTGCAGGCCGTGGTATTTTTAAAGCTTAGATTTCCATCACACCGTACCTATAACCAACTAAAGCATAATTCTGTCACATTATCATATGGTGTAAGTTATATTTATAATTATACATTACATTATCTATCAGTACTTTTTTCATCCACTAAATTAGTATATTAATACACACTATCGAAAAATGTTAATTGCTATGTACATTAAATTAGAAACCAACCTATTACACGTTCGACACAGAAGTAACTCACACTTTCTTGTATGGGTAATCTAAAGTTTTGTTTTTCTTTAATTTCCATAATTTCTTCTTTTTCTTTGTAGTGACATGTTCGGCGAATATTTCATCGCAAAAGTCTTTCTTCCATTTTCTAATAAAGCTAGGGTCCCATAATTCACTAGCAATACCTAGATCTTTACAGCACCTCATCAATGCATTACTCTTGCAACCTTCCAATGCTGTGGTTATTTTCTCATCTCCACCAAAATAGTCTTGTTCACCTCTTGCAACACTTACAAGTCTACCATGACAAACTAATGCGTACTCACGGGATATTTGCTTAATGGTGATTAAGGATTCGGTACGAGGTGCCAATCCCCAGCCCCCTGGCCCGAATGCCCTATTCAAGATCCTACGATACTTAATTTCTGGGAGATATAAAAGCCCGTCTGGTTTAATTTCAATATCGTCATTATCTATCGGGGCCAATAATACATTACAAACCTCCTTCCGGAAGGGAGCAGTACCTAGGCCATGAAACGAATCAGACCAATTGATGGGAGAACCAGCTTCTGGAGCACTTGCGATTGCAGGCGAATCTCCAAATGATTTTATAGTGCTATTGGAAGATGTAGAGTCAGGTCCATTACTAGGAGTTGTTTTGATAGCCGTAGTAGAAGAGGCAGTATTGTTCATAGTAGCATTCTTTGTAGTTGGGCTTGAATAATAGGATTTTTGGAACGCAGAGTTGTATTTCAATTTGTTTGCAGAAATTTTGGAATAATTACTGTTGGATCTCGCATTCAAGATAAATATCTTCATTGACCACTTTGACGGAGATAAAGTGGACCCACGTATCATTTTAAATATAAAAACAATGATTAAATGTATGTATAATGATACTATATTTTATCTATTTTAATCTGCCCTGGTGAATAAAAATTCGTAAATACACGTAAGTAAATGAATACAATTAATTATATTATACATATATTATTATAAACTTGATGCCTGAAATTATGTAAAAAAAGGTATTGGTTAAAAAGGAATAGGAATGCAGTAAAAATTAATGTCTGAAATTATTAAATCTAACATTAAGAATGCCGAAATGAAGGAAAAAAAAATTAGGCAAAATTAATGAGGTTTCTAATCGTTATGTTTAATACGTTCAATATACTCGTAGTCATATAACGATTTTCTTAAAGGTTTACCCATATGGAATTTGGATGTCAATTGATGGTATTCTGTCTTATCTTTTAAGTCCAATATGGAATGTTGCAATGATGGGTCCAACATAAACTTTTTCTCAATCTCATGATACGAAGTGTATTTTTGAGTTAAATAATATTCTATCAAAATATCATCGCTTGATTCTAATAACTCAACCTTATGCTCAATGGTCATATTCTTAATTAACTCCGTTAACTTAGCAGTGCTAATTTTGTCACCATCTTTATATTTAGAATCGTCAAACAAGAAGGTTAACTGTTCTTCCTTTAACCACAATCTAACTTGAGGAACATAATAGTAACCTTCAAAGTAGTACGAAGTTGTACCCTTATCGTATTCGTAGTTTAACATAACCATAATATCATTTGGAACATATGCTGGAACACCACTAATCATGGAATATCTCAATGGGTTAATTTTTTCGAAATTTAACCAATGCTTACGACGATCCATGTATAATTGGACTTCCTCGCCCTTAGATTGTCTTTGTCTGATATAAGTATCGTACTCAGCAGGAGGCTTCTCGTTATTCTTACCAAGACCAGTAATATCGATATAAGTACCACTGTCAACATCAATGAATCTTGCGTCGATAACATTATCTTTTGAACCTCTATCTCTATGGTGCAAGAATGTCGCACAGTCAATGAGATATTTACCATACCCTTCAGAAATATCTTCGACGACCAAAGTCATGTTATAGTTTTGAGATAACCTATTCAACTCAGCCGATGGCATTTGAATATCAATATCAATATCGAATGGAAACATTAAACCATCCCAATACCAAGATAACATTGGACCGTGTGCTATCCATGAAATGATTCCTTTCTCTTCCGCGAATCTAAACCAATTTCTTAATAACCTGTCCAAAATGATTTGTTCTCTGATCTCTAATTGCTTCATTGTATATCCTTCTTTTAAATAACGTAATGCTCCGTTAAAAAATCTCCATTCATAATGCCATCCTCTATCTTCATTTTCCTTATCCTTTTTCAATGTGGCTAATTTATAGTAAGTTGGCTCATCTTGGGGAGAAATGGAGTTGGAATATCTTAAACCTTTGTAGTGATTCATTTCATGTCTACTCAACATGTTTGTTTCAATTTCCCCCGGATCGTAACGTAATTCGTTAGTCATTAAATCCTCTAATACGGTTAACCTGCTTTCGTATTCCTCGATTTGTGAGTCAACTTGTTCCTGGTTATAGTTGAAAGCCTCGGTGTCTAAGTATAATTCACGGCTAGCATTCTTGTCCTTTTGTCTAGTAATAGAAAACATCTTATACATGTCGTCGTTCAAATCAAGTGGTCTAGGTTTGATCGTGCTTTGTAAATCGTTGTACTCATCAATTGGATTAACAGTCAATGCTTGGTCTTTAATGTCGTCTAGGTGGTTAGCGTTGATCTGTTTTCTTTCCAAGAAATGCTCAAACATATCCGTGTGAAGAAGTCTCTTCTTTCCAGAGACCTGTGCTTCGTAAGTACCATTCTTGGTCAAAAATATAATAGATAATGGATTTTCTTGGTAAGCCAACAAGTGCGCCTTACCCTGCATCATTACTTGTTTTGGTGGAGCCTTGTTCATAGGAGACGACTTAACTGTGAAACCTGGCAAGAATGCCTTCGAGGGTAATCCAATTTCCCTTAATTCGTCGCTAGTTAAATCTCTGGTATTCTTACAGAAATCAGGGTACTTGGTTGGCTTGTTGATATCGCTCAGCAACCAACCACAGTCGAGTCTTTCGCTTTCTTCCTTTTCCAACTCCTCGTTAAGCATCGTTAAGTCCACCCAATCAGACCATGCAAATGGAACAGTCACTAAGTGGTCCTTTGTCTTCTCATTTTTCGGGTTCTTCGATTGTAATTGGCTCTTCAATTCGTTCAAGTAAACCGAGAGCGTAAATCTCGGGTCGTAGTACAACGCGGGCTTGTTGACGAAGTTGGTACTACCTTCCTCCGGTATCAAGAAGTCCTTCAAGATCACCTGTAAGTTTGGCTCTGAAATTTCCGTATTGGCCAACCAATATTTTTCTTTATCTTTCTTCACTTGCTCTAAAAGATGCGAGATCTTCTGGTTCGCCTCTAATTCTCCGTAGACCTTATTGTCTGGCACCTTCACCTCATCGTCTGTGGAGTAGTTAATAGAAGCAACATGCTGTATAGCCTGCTCATGCAATTTGGCTTCTTGTCTCGAGTAGTATTTGGTGAAAAATAGCACATTTATAAATAAAACTATCAAAAAGGTGATTTTAACAAATTTAGTATTGATCATCCTTGCACCCTATGTCTACTCTATATTCATCAACGATCAATCTTCAGTCTTTGCCCACTTTCGGTGTTAGTGTTTATAGCGTCAATCGTTGTTAACTCAAAAATATTTCTAATCCTCTATCAACAGTAGGTGGTGCAAGATGACTTTCTATATGGTCGTGCGATTGAAGAGAAAAAAAAGAAATAGGTGTTTCCTATTTGGTACTTTTAGATCCGGGCATTCCTCTAGTCATAGTAACCGGAACGCAATTTGTTTGCGGGGCGTCAGAGTAAATGCATGGAAACAATACCACCGAATTTGAAGTAAATTCTATACAATCAAACACGATTATTATTGATGTTGGTATTTTGGGTCCAGTAAGCTAGATATGCAGAAAGGGCATTTACTATAACAGAAACAGAATAGTAGACACCTAAGTACCCTAAGGACACCCTGCGGTGGTTGTAAAATCACTCAAGACATGAAAAAAATTATAGTGCTTGACAACAGCCCAAGATCGGAATACAATAGGGTCTGCGATTGAGGGCATAGCGGCTAAATAACGGCGTGGTGCAAGGATGTAGTGAATTGTGCGATAACAAAGTCGCGAACAATGGCGGTGAGTAAGGAGAGCACGACAAGCATAGAGAGAGAAACGGAAATTGTCGAGGAAAATAGCGTAAGATGTGGAACCTGAGAGAAGAGAAAGAAATAGGGGATATTGGAGCGAGGTTGAATAAACTCCGGCGTGGGCGATTTGCGAGAAAATAATTATTGAATGTAGAAGTTTTTGAAGGCATTAGAATATGTGGAGGATGCACAAAGCGGCGCTGCTATAAAAAAAAAGATGCGACCGACGCGTAAAGATCTGGTGTAAGATCAATAATGTATTGAAGTATACCGTATACAGAGAATAATTAATGTAAAATAATGTCAAATAATTAATGATGATATAAAATGTATGATAGCGAAACTGAAACTATAAGGTATGCTAAGGATTACTCACTTGGAGGCTTTATAGCATGATTTGGTTTATCAATCTTCTCATAATTGAATAATGGACGTCTAAATGGTTTTTGGAACTTAAATCTCGATGTAAGCTTATGATATTCTGCATTATCACTTATTTCGTTCTGGGCCTTTTGGGTCCCTATATTCCCAACATTGGTATTTGCGCCATCTGGCATATCGAACATATAGGTCAATTCTTGTTTATGCAAATCGGTAACATCTTTGGTTAAATAGTACTCTAATAAAATATCTTCGTTATGCTCCAACAAAGATAATATTTGTTCTTCATTCATGCCCCTTACCAACTTGGTGAATTCCTCACGATCAGTGATTTCTCCCTTGTCATTGAAGACCTGTGGGTTTGTCTTATCAAACAAAAATTTAAGTTTCTGTTGATGGATCCACAAATTAAGCGGATCAATGAAATAGAAACCTTCGTAGTCATACACCGACATACCCTGTGTATATTCATCCTTCAAGATATCTTCTACGTTGTTCGGTATGTAACATGGAACCCCACCAATCATTGTGTATCGTAATGGTGAAATTTCGTCGTAAGAATAGAAATGTAAGTTACGACAGTTATACACTGGTTTTGGTTGGTTAAAAATCGCTGCTTGATTCACGATATCCGTATATTTATCTGGGACTTTTTCGTCACTTATGCCCAAACCAGTAATATCAATATACGAACCAGTATCAACATCAATAAATCTCGCATCAATGTGGTTTTCCTTGTACGACTTACCTCTATGGTGAATAAAAGTGGAACAGTCAATAAAGTATTTACCAAATCCTTCACTTATATCTTCAACGACTAATGTTTGGTTGTATAACTTCGAGAATCTTGTTAATTCTTCTGCAGGCATTTGAATGTCAATATCTTCATCAAACGGGAATAGTAATCCATCCCAAAACCACGACAATAGTGGGCCATGCGCAATCCACGAAATAATTCCTTTTTCGTTAGCAAACTTAAACCAATTTCTTAATATACGGTCAAGCAAAACTTTTTCTCTGATCAATAATTCTTCTTCGTTCCATCCTTTTTTTAAGTAACGTAATGCACCATTAAAAAATCTCCACCCGTAATGCCATCCCGCATCGTGGTCATTTTCCTCAGTTTCAAAGTTCAATCTCGCCATTCTGAAATAAGTAGGTTCTTTAGTCAACTTATACTTGTTGGCAAATCTCAACCCTTCATAATATATTCTTTCATTTCTAGTTAACTTCAATTTGTTAATCGTGTGGTGATCGAAAATAAGCTCATTTGTTGTCAAGTCGCTCAAACTTTTCATTCTTGTTTCATACTCTTCTAGCTGGCTATCAATTTTATCTTGCTGATAATTAAACGCCGATTGTGGTAAGTAAATTTCTTTCGAGGTTTCAGGATTTTTATCTTTGATCTTAGCAACCATACCAAATTCATCATCTTCTGGATCTAACGGGCTTTGTTTAACAGTTGATAACAAATCATTGAATTCCTTAACAGGATTCAAAATTAGTTTAGGACTCTTATTTTTCGTACCAGTTAAAAAGTCTTCAAAAAGATTACTATCAACAATTCTTTGCTTACCCTCAACTTGAGTCTCATAAACGCCATCACTGGTTAAAAAGATAATAGCTAATGGATTAGGTGCATAAGTTAATAAATGTGATTTACCTTCCAACATTCTAACCTCGTTTGAGGCCTTATTTGCTGGTGATGTTTTAACAGCGAAACCAGGTACGAACTTTGTAGAGGGCAAGTTCATTTCTTTTAGGTCGGCTTTTGTAATCACATCATTGTTTATACAGTAATCTGGATCGTTTGCTGGAATATGATGCGTGGCTTTCATATACTCGCAATTCTTTCTTTCAGGTTCTGGTTTAGATAATTCTTCGTTCAACATAGTCAAATCGACCCAGTCCGACCATGCAAACGGTACTACGATTTGATGTTTTCTTTCTTTATCATTATTAGGATTCTTCTTCAAATATTGGTTTTTGATTTCGTTAATGTAGATAGACAATGTAAATCTTGGATCATAAAAAATAGTTTGCTTGTCTTTCCAAGCTGACTTCACAAAATCATCGGCTTGAATTTCTAACTCGTAATCAGTTAATTCGGTATGTCCTAGCCAATATTTCACACTATCCTGAGTAATTTCATTCAACTTGTACAAAATCTTATCCGAAGTCGATAATTGTTCATACGGTACGTTTGGAATATTGTACAACTTTTTATCATATTTGTGTATACTGTCGCTTCCTTCAGTCTTCGGGTCATTTGAGTAAATTGTATTCGCCTCGGGTATGTCAGTAAAAACCGTTCCGTCGGATGAGTTGCCCTCGATGGCTTCGTCGTCAGAATCGTAGAGATTCTCGAGAACGTGTGATGCATGGTCTTTAATTTTCGCCGTCAACGAGGACGACGTTCTTTCATCAACCAATAATGTACTGATATAAAAAATGTTTATGACAGCAATCAAGACTATAATGAACTTGATTGTTTTTGTGTTGCCCACCTTTCTAAACAACGTTCTGGATTTTGCTCCAATTCCAATATTACTGCTCGAAATAGGTTGTAGCATTTTATGTTCCTGATATTATTTGTATCGATATTATTATTCGGGGTTTAACTATTTGAGTTTTCACTTGAACCTTCGACTAATAAACTTGGCAGTTTCTAATTTGTACGAGTGAATACTTATCTGCTGCTAGCTAGTACTAATATATTATAAATATTGATATTAAGCTTATTCGTAATGGTTGTATTAAAATTTTAATTTTGAAATTTGCTTTTCACGAATATTATGATATCAGGCAATATTACCAATTAATCGTTAGTGATAAATTTCTGTCTTGTTATAAATGAAGTACCAGACAAATTCGGTCCCCTGTGAAAAGAATAATGGTGTATTAAAACCTTAGACCTCAATATACTACTACACTAGAAATATTATGTAGATCCGTATGATAATTTTTTTCCTTGAGAATGCTTTTCAGATGATGAAAAAAAGACCTTGAATTCTAACGACCGGAATAAACAGAAATAGTCGGTATACGGAATAGGTTGTGCATATGCACTTTTGTTAACTATATGCGAGACTATCTTTATTCGCATAAGGACTCAAATAAATAATGCATGACCGGAATAAAATGGAGAATTTGAGAAGCCCCTCGAAATTCAAATTGGGAAGAATATTGCCGGATTGATCGCTTTGAAAGGGGTATATAAAGGCCAACACGAAAACTGAAGACAATAGTAAGTATAACAAAGTCCGCATAGGCAACGAGAGACCAGTGGGTCAGATCTAACTTTCAATATAGGCGCGTTCTGGTCTAGAGTAAAAAACATGGGATTAGAACTAGCGTTACAAGGGAACGGTCATATGGGAGTGGTCTTAAGGTTAAAATGTAAATTGTAGTACATTTCCGAGCTTGTGTATTGAACATTTAGACTGATAGAGGTAATATTGAACAGGAAAAGTTAATGTCGTATAATTTGTCTAGATAAGACTATTTTATCACAAGTTTCTGAGATATTATATTGATAATACAAGAGCTGATATATATGATTATTTACGATATGCGATGGTCTTAATTTCAGATTCAGAAATCTGACAGTGATTAAATACCATCGGCAAAACCACTGACAACAGACTTACCAAATCCACCTTCTTTCATTGCCAATTCGTAGTAGCCATATATAGTTGTAACGGATAACAAAATTGATGTGCCCGAACCTAAAGTACCCATCAAGTCACAAAAGACCGACAAAGCACCGATAGTAGCCCCACCGAATGCAGCGGCTGTTGGAATTATCTTCTTCAATTCTCTGTAGGCTGAAGTGTCTCTGTGGCCAGCAATAACCAAGCCTTGTTCCTTGAATTGTTTGGCAACGTCTCTTGGAGATGCTCCACTGATTTCAATCCAAGTTGTTGAGAAAACAGCACAAGATCCCAACACAAATATGATGTAAATGGTGGTCTTGATTGGATCTAATAATGCTTCGGTAAAAGATAATGGAGGTTGAATGTAGTATGCTAAACCACTGACAGCATACAATTGAGCTGCGCCTTGTCTAGTATCCCAGCTTCCTAAGATCTTGACAAAAATGTTATTTGGCCATCTTACGAATAACATCTGGGAAATAATAAAAATATTTGATGATAAAGCACTTTGTAACATAATTGGGATATTAGATGTGTAAAACAATCTAATTGGATATAAACCATATGGACCTCTTTGTCTGGTTGACTTGATTGGCAATTCGATTCTGAAACCTTGTAAGTAGACCACTAATAAAAATACGAAAACGGTGGCAATCAATTGGAACATATTTGGCAAGTGCGATCTGTAGAAAGCTTCGAGCAATGCTCTTTTCTTATCCTTACGAGATCCTAATAAGTGAAATAATGCCACTACAGCACCTTCAAATTCAGTACCCTTACCAATGTTAGAGGTAGTTGGAGCGAATGCCTTCCAAAACACTTGTTCACAAACATTTGTCGCAGTGAACAAAGAAATACCACTACCGAGACCGTAACCCTTTTGTAACAATTCATCTAACAAGATAACAACGATACCCGCAAAAACCAATTGTAAGACCAATAATAAACAAACTCCAGTACCTAATGACGATGGAGGTCCATACATACCCGTCAAAACGTAAACCGTTGCTTGACCAACAGCCAACAAGATAGCAAACAATTTTTGGGCAGTTTGGAATTGGTCTCTGTCATTCTTATTACTCATGTCAACATGAATTAATTTTGTACCTTGCAATAATTGGAAAACCATACCAGCAGAAACGATTGGTGATATACCCAATTCCATCAATGTACCACGGTTAGATGCCAACATCATTCTTAGCCAGAATAATGGGTCACTACCGTCACTGGAAACAATCCCGTATAACGGGATTTCACTCATGACAAGGAAAATCAATAATGTTACACCTGTCCACATAAGTCTTTGTTGAAATGCCACTTTCCTTTCAGGTGCAATGACCTCTGGCATAAACGGTGTAAATGGCTTAACCAAATCTAAAACACGAAACCCACTCATTGAATTAGACAATTTTAGAATTACTAACAAATAAAAACACTATGGAGAGAAAAGCTTTAAAAAACTACTTAGTTGAGCTCACAAGTGTTGGAAACTCGTGTTGACGTGTTCAGACATACTTCGAATTTGTGTAACATTAATTTTTCAGTTTCTCAAGATCCATCTATTAGTGGATAGCCATAAATCCAGCGGTATAAGCATTATTACCAAGTCAAACATGTCAGGAGGATGGGCCGAAAAGCTAACAAATGCATCTGCTTCAAGTAAACCGAACAAGTCTGTGTCGTCACTGCCGACAGTACGAGCAGAAACAAAAGCAAAGAAACCTCAACATGTCCCGTCTGAAATGTTACAGCCGAACTCGTTCAATAGCAAAGAAATACTACAATACTTGAGTACGTCATACAGCACCCATATACAACAGGCAAATGATGACAAGGAGGGTGAAAGGGTCAAACTTTATCGCTCGTTGGAATCATCATCGCAGTGGAACACTAAACCCTCCTCCACCAAAATTGCAACTGCAACTACGAACACTCCCGGTGCAAACACAAAAAATAAATATAACTCCAAGAATGTTATAAGGAATCAACGCGACAGCCACGGTAAAAGTAGTGGCAATATAGACTTATTATTCGAGTTAAATAGATCTATATACCAGCAACAGCAGCACCAACAAGCCAATAAGAAGTAATGAACTCGGACTGAATTTGCACATCAGCAAAACTGTGTAGTAAATTGTTTAACGGAACTTTAATTCCATAAATTTGCGTCGATGTGTAGAGCCTATTCAAACATAATTAAATAATCATCTCAGCTGGTTTGTAAGCTCAATTGCGTAACGGATGTTAGTTAGTGCTAGGAGGGTTGTGGAATTTCAAATGTGCGGTAATTTTGAAATGACCCTAGTTTCTCCGGGCTTACGCTATCAAAAGTACGGGGTTACCAATCCACCATATTTAATGGTAGCCGTTCCCATTGCTTACTTTTTTTTCTTTTCTGAAGAAAACTGGTATAAGTGTTACTTTCTTCAGGTATAATTTTCAATAGCAACACGAAGTATGTCCACACAACATAATACAGTTTCAGAACAGATGGATGTCGATACCGACATTATCACGTTAACTAGATTCATTTTACAAGAACAACAAAAGGCAGCCCCGAATGCTACTGGTGAGTTGTCCTTATTATTGAACTCTTTACAATTTGCTTTCAAATTCATTGCTCATAACATCAGAAGAGCCGAATTGGTTAACTTGATTGGAATTAGTGGCACAGCAAACTCTACCGGTGACGTCCAAAAGAAATTGGATGTTATTGGTGACGAAATTTTCATTAATGCCATGAAGTCATCAAACAACGTCAAGGTGTTGGTTTCTGAGGAGCAGGAAGATTTGATTGTCTTCGAAGGGGGTGGTCGTTATGCTGTTTGTACCGATCCTATTGACGGATCATCTAATATCGATGCTGGTGTTTCTGTTGGTACTATCTTCGGTGTCTACAGATTGAAGGAAGATTCACAGGGATCTATTAAAGATGTATTGAGAAAGGGTACGGAAATGGTTGCTGCTGGTTACACTATGTATGGTGCCTCTGCTCATTTGATGTTGACCACTGGAAATGGTGTTAATGGCTTCACTTTGGATACACAATTGGGTGAATTCATTTTGACCCAACCAAACTTGACCGTTCCTAAGACCAGAGCTATTTACTCTGTCAACGAAGGTAACTCTTATTACTGGGCGGATAGTGCGAAGAAGTACATCGACGACTTAAAGAAACCGCAAGCAAACGGAAAGCCATACAGTGCCAGGTATATCGGTTCGATGGTTGCTGATATCCACAGAACTATATTGTATGGTGGTATTTTCGCATACCCATCCGATTCTAAACTGAAGGACGGTAAATTGAGAGTTTTATACGAATGTTTCCCAATGGCCATGTTAATGGAACAAGCTGGTGGTTCAGCTATTAATGACAAGGGTGAAAGGATTTTGGATATCTTGCCAAAGGGTATTCACGACAAGAGTGGTATCTGGTTAGGGTCGAAAGGTGAAATTGAAAAGTACTTAACTTATCTCAAATAATTTATTCAATAATATAGTTTTGAAATTAATAAAATTATGATTTACGTTGCATTATTTAAGTTTAAATATATAGTATCTAGAATAAAAACTATCATCTAAACGTATTGAATAGTATCTGAAAAATTGGTAAAATATTCATCAAATTGTTGCATAATTTTGATTTTGTGCTATAAGTTTGCACCTGACTCAGAATTTAAATCATGAAATTGTAGAGCATACTAGAGAACTGGGTATGGTGTAAATGCATATAGAAAGCTGAAGATGATTAAACACAAGACGTTCGTGAATAGAATATCGCATTCTATCAAGCATTATTTATCATTCCATGTTTCAATCTTGAACTTGAAAAAAATATCATTTTTAATATCCTTATTTTCATGTCTTTCATCCGGATCAATAATGCTATTTTCACTTTTTTCATCATCATTGCATGATTTATTTGGCATAAATTATCTCCATATTAACTTCATTGCATCATTATCAGCTATTGGGATGTATTTATGTTTACCGGTGCTAGGGTATTTGTCTGATTGTTACGGTCCGTCATTACTTTCATTAATCCTGATCTGGTTTTTTGTTCCCAGCTACTTGATCAATGCCCAAATAGTTAAAAGCCTCGAATACAATAACGTAATGCAAGTGCATTTGTATGCATTTTGCATTAGCTTCTTCTTTATAGGGTTGGCAACGTCGTCATTATATTTCCTGAGCTTATTGACCTGTGCAAAGATTTATCCTGAACACAAAGGTTTGGCTATATCATTGCCTGTTACATGCTATGGATTGTCAACCTTGTTGGGTTCCCAATTAATGAAGCTCTCTTATTTCCAGGAGTACGGTGGACTTTTAAACTTATACAAGGTATTTAACTTTTTTGGAATTCTCTATTTCGTAATGGGAATATTGAATTTCGTTTCATGTTCGATTGTTAGCATGGAATCAGAGGTCATATTTATGAATGAGGAGGACGTTGAAGGAGCTGACGAGGAACTGCCATTAATGGCATCTAGGTCTAGACATTCCCAACACAGCTGTGAAGATGACGATAACTTGATTCCAGAAAGATCGCTAATTGAACCACTTAGGCATCAAGAACGATACGTTAGCTTTTTGACGGACAAATCTGCTTGGATATTGTTGTTATCACTAATATTGAATATCGGACCGATGGAGAGTTTTCAAAATAATTTGGGTTCGATCATCATAAATAGCAATTCCACAAGTAACCTATCTGACCAAGTTAGTTTGATGGCCACATCATCCACAATCACGAGATTGTTGATGGGAGGGTTATCGGATTATTTATCTTCTAGCAAAAGAAGATTCCCCATATGTCGGGTTAATTTGTTAATTATCAATTTGGTAGTGGGGATAATTGGGCAATTTATAGTGACTGAGCGGGCAAGTTTCTCTACTGTATCCATATTGAACGGATCATCTTACGGTGGACTATTCACGATATATCCCACAATCGTGGCGTCGATATGGGGCATAGATATGATGGGGTCTACGTGGGGCACATTTATGATCGCTCCTGCCATTGGGTCTATTGGTTTTTCAATCTTCTACGGCAACGAGGTCGATACCAAATGCAGCATCGACAGCTCGGATTGTTTACAGCACTATTTCTACTTTACCGCTGCTGGATTGTTCATAAGCCTAATCTTGATAATAGCCGTTTGGAAAGGCATATGGTGTAGACGCGGATTTAAAGTTTTTTAGCATCTCACAGAACAGTACATAAAGACAAATATTAATAAAACACATATAATAATACAACAAACTCCGGACCTGAATTGAGCTACCCCTATTCATGTATATTGTATTCGTGAAACGGACTGATTGAAAAGCTCGAGACGCCAAACAGTTGTAAGGCACTTCAACAATCGGAAAATCTTCTCCGTAAAAAATTGATAGAGATAGCTGCGACGATACAACAGACGCCAGGGGTTATTATATCGCGGTTACTGGCTGTATTATAACGTACATATATATGCATAACACCTGTACCTGAACATAATAACCAAATACCTTGCATGGCTGGCCGGACTATTTGGTCGGCGCAATTAAACTTTTGGCTAGATACTTTTAAAAATAAACAATAAGGTATAAACTATAAACTATCTATCCCACAGAACATGCATAATAAAGTATTTTTAATACATGTAATTTATATGTACGTATATTCCTAATGTCGGTCCTTTTTGCTGGGTAAAGGCTGGCACAAAGTTAGCTCGTGGATGGTTTTTTTGTGCGCACGGCAAGTACATTTTCCTGGCTCACTAGCCAAATTAATGTGCCTGAAGTCTTTGACAAATGACACGGTAGTCTTTAGACTACGTGTTTTTCACTGATACCAGTTATCCATCAACACTGATTATATATGATTAATGTGTGAAAGGCTGTTCATAAGCGGACTCTCCTGGCCATTACCGCGAGGCATGCATCCTTTATATGAATGCTGTAATGTTTTGGGCTACACGTTTGTTTACAGCCACGTCCGTTTTATTTTGGATTTTGCAAGACACGCAATTGTCAATTTTTTCTGTTTCCGACAACACACCCTGTAGATGCTATAAATATACCAGCATTCCCATTTTTCATTATTTGATAAAACCTTCACCTTGATTTTAATTATATATTTAAACGGTATATATATATTATAATAATTAAGATATATTATCACATTTAAACAAATATGAAAGGATTGATTTTAGTTGGTGGTTACGGTACTCGTTTGAGACCTTTGACTTTGACTTTACCAAAGCCTTTGGTTGAATTTGGTAACAGACCAATGATCTTGCATCAGATCGAAGCTTTAGCTAATGCTGGTGTCACTGATATTGTCTTAGCCGTTAACTACAGACCAGAAGTTATGGTTTCGACATTAAAGAAATACGAAGCTGAATACGGTGTTTCCATCACATTCTCCGTCGAAGAAGAACCATTGGGCACTGCTGGTCCATTAAAGTTGGCTGAAAAAGTCTTAAAGAAGGACGACACTCCTATTTTTGTGTTAAACTCAGATGTCATATGTGACTACCCATTCCAAGAGTTAGCTGACTTCCACAAGAAGCACAATGCTAAGGCAACTATTGTCGCAACCAAGGTTGACGAACCATCCAAATACGGTGTTATTGTCCATGATAGAGATACACCAAATTTGATCGACCGTTTTGTCGAAAAGCCCGTTGAATTCGTTGGTAACAGAATCAACGCTGGTTTATACATTTTGAACCCATCTGTCATTGATTTAATTGAAATGAAGCCAACCTCCATCGAAAAGGAAACTTTCCCAATGTTGGTTGAAAACAAGGAATTATACTCATTCGACTTGGAAGGTTACTGGATGGATGTCGGTCAACCAAAGGATTTCTTGAGTGGTACCTGTTTGTACTTAACCTCCTTAAGCAAAAAGGAACCAAAGAAATTATGTAACGAAAAATTCATTCACGGTGGTAACGTATTGGTCGATCCATCTGCCAAGATCCACCCATCTGCTTTGATTGGTCCAAATGTTGTTATTGGTCCAAATGTCGTTGTCGGTGACGGTGCCAGAATCCAAAGATCTGTTTTATTGTCTAACTCCGAAGTCAAAGATCATGCTTGGGTTAAGTCGACAATTGTTGGATGGAACTCAAGAATCGGTAAGTGGGCCAGAACTGATGGTATTACTGTTTTAGGTGATGACGTTGAAATTAAGAATGAAGTTTACGTTAACGGTGCAAAGGTTTTACCACATAAGTCTATCTCTTCGAATGTTGAACACGAAGCTATTATTATGTAAACATAGTCTCTTTCACCTAGCAAAAATGCGACAAATACTTCATAATCGCAACATTTATTTTATAATTTTTATAATTTTTATTTGTTTCATATTTACACTCGAAGTGCTTGAATGAAATTCACAATTATCATGAAAAATGCAATAACATAATAAATAATAGTCATAAATAATAGAACGTATAGTTTACCTCAGACGTTCGTATTCGCTCATCTTTAAGTAATAGTTTCATTTGATGTATTTCATAAATAATTCTAGTTATATTCTACGATAAGCTTATGTCTCGCACTATATACATCTTACTGACCCATGTATTTTTAAGCAATAACTTGATAGATATGTATCATCTATAGACCACCAAACCCATCCGTACAACTTCTTCTTAATGGCTCCGATAATGGCTTCTTACCACTAAGGTATTGTAAGAATAAAAGTTTACTAATCACTGGTTCGTTTACCTTGCCCATGCTAGTTAAGCTGTTCTTAACAGGATTTTCATATGAAATATTCAATTTACCTTGTTGTAAAACTTCTAACCATAATACATGATTCTTAGGAACTGAGCCCCTATATCCGTTAAATACATTTCTTAGTTCCTCCAATCCATTACTCACTATCTCTTTGTTTTCTTTACTTTCTGGATGTGCTAATATAGACTTGATTAATCCATCCTTCAAGTGATTAAAATCGGTATTTCTGACAGGACAAATCCTAACCGCAAACTTTACATTTTCGTTCAACAATTTCGAAATAATCTGTGTCGAAAATTCTGGGTGAGTTAATAATTCAAATAATGAATGATTTTCTGTACCAAAGGTTGATAAATAATCTGGACTTAAAATCCTATTAGTTTTATTTACATCCTCATTGGCTATGTAAAGACCGATTCCGTATACTTTGAAATTAACAAATGTGACGGATCTCACCCCATATCCAAGCAATTGAAAATCGGTATTAAGATTAGTTTGGTTTGCACTAATTAGCATGGTTGGAAATGGCGATATCGACGAGTCGACAGCAACTGAATTATTAACTGAGATATTCTGGTTATCCTTATTATCCAATTCAATGGATTTATTATTATAGACAGTCAATCCTGTAATTGCAGAAATACCAATTAAACTTAGAGCTAAAGTCTTTCTTGGAAAAACACCGGTCGAGTGTACGCTTGCCCTAGAAGAAGATAACTTCCTGTTTGAAGCTCTACTAAAAGCGAATATTGTATTACGTATAAAGCCTGACTTGAACATTCTTAGTTTTCGTTATTTCTAAGGGCATTTAATTTACTTCAATATTTTATTTTCGCTAAAATCCGCAGATTTTGTGTAACTATGGATCTATTTGAGGTTAGCTATATTTGGACTAATAGCTTCATTACTTTGCAATGATAAACCACTTGCCATTTGTGCTTTATATATCGATTCCCATTTAAACCATTCCTCTTCTATACTAATTATTTCAGAAGAGAGCCATGTCCTATCTAGTACTTGTGCATTTGAAAGCAGCAATCTTGCTGATAAGTATCCTAGTAACGAATCGCCTGCACCAGTTACATTGGTGATCTGCAAGTCTTTGTTTTCCTTCGGAACCGGATAATATTCGATCACTATACCCATTTTTTTGTGTTTTCCATCATCATCAATAAATTCCCTTCCATTCGACGTAATTGTAAATTCAGGACAATATTCGGAAGTCGTTGGAATCGAAGAAAAATCTCCAACGCTTGTCGAAACACTTATGTATAGTAATCCACTTGGGCCCAACTTGAGTAAAATGTTTGGTAAATAAGGTAATAATTGAAATGACTGTTGTAAATATCCGTGTATTAAGCCATCGCTCAAGACCTTGTGCTTTTGCGCTTGTTTATTTAATTTCTCCCTGAATAATGAATCCACTCCTAATGAATCCAATATAGGAAACCAATCTTCGTAATTATCAAAAAATTCACGACTACTAAAGGATGAATAGATTGCACTCAATTCTGCTACTGTTGGCGTGATTAACTGAATTATATTGTCGGGAAAAATCTTTAAATTCTTAACACTTATTTGCGATATTCTCGTAGCTTTTGGGGATGATGTTGGTTCTAAGATCACTTTTGTTTGTCCCAAATTGTTCCGGGTATATTCTAATATATTATTCATTACAGTTGACGAAATATTGCAGTCAATAACAATGCAATCTGGTTGTGCTCTCGCCAACTGTTTCACAATATGCTCGGAAACAAATTCTTGTTCGATTATGTTCATATCTGCACAGGCAACTAGTAAATCACCAATTTTATCATGTATTGAAACATATTGAGCAGTTGAATGTTTATCATCGTTACTGATACATATCCCTGAAGTATCGATATTATTAGCTTGCAACTGTTTGAGTAAGGATCTGCCAGCAAAGTCGTTCGAAGTAACTGATATAAATCTGGTAGTCGGGTTATTCGTACTTATTGATAGGCATGAAGGTGATTTTAGTCCATACTTACAAGCTAATGCAATATTGTATCCAACACCACCTACGGACGATCTTGTGTGACCCGGGTTTGAATCATTCATTGATGTATTTAAGTCATTAAGTCTACTGATCGTATCGAGGGCAATAGATCCAATTATTACTGTATTTACATGATCGTTCACCATTTCTCTAGGTTCATGTATTTCACTTGTAGGTTTTTTTATGCCCTGTTTTACATTTTCTGGCATTGACAATTCTTTTGTAGTTAAATTCAATTTGATATTCTAGATAATTATTAGTATAGGCCGTCATAAAGAAAACAGAACAGAAAATACAAACATCTAATAACATACGCTATGTTCCTTATTACTCTCCAATAAAAGTAATTCTTTTGCAATTTCTGTGGCACATTTAGCATTATTGTAAACAAAATTAATATTACACTCCACGGACTTTCCTTGAGTATCGCTCGCAATCCTACTCAATAAAAACGGGGTTAAGTCCTTTCCTCTTGTACCATTTGCTCTTGCCTCTTGGTTTACTTTCTCAATTATACTGTTAATGAATTCGAAAGACAAAGCTGTATCCTCAGGTGGGGGTATGCAAAAAACATTTCCAGAATTTAATGACATTATATTACTTTGATTATGAATTATTGATGCCGCCTGTTCAAATGAATCGAATGAATATGGAGATTGGATGCCTGAATCACGGCAGTAAAAACCAGGAACTTCAATATTGGTTCTACTATTATCATTGTAAGTTCCAACAAAGACACCCTGTGTTTCCAAATATTCCATAGTTAATCCAATATCCAATATTGACTTTGGTCCAGCACATACAACGGAGACTGGGGTCTTACCTAATTCCGCCAAATCTGCAGATACATCCATAGTTAAGTGTCCGTCTTTATGAACTCCGCCTAATCCACCTGTAGCAAATACCTTGATCCCAGCCAAATGGGATAGAATCATTGTCAGCGCAATAGTGGTGCCACCATTGATTTTCTTTGCCATGGTGTATCCAATATCACGACGAGAAACTTTGTTAATTTTATTTTTGGATGCCTCTTCAGACAAATATTCAAGTTGCTTCGATGATAATCCAACATATGGCTTCCCGTTTATAAATGCACATGTAGCAGGAATTCCATCGTAATCCTTGATAATTCTCTCAGTCTCTTTGGCCATGATTAAGTTATCAGGATAAGGTAAGCCATGCGTAATAATCGTAGATTCTAACGAAACAATTGGTTTTTGCTTATCATTCAAGGCTTGTTGCACTTCCTCTGAAATGATTAAAGGAATTGAAGAAATATTTTTGTTTAATCTCCTAACAGACGTAGAAAATGTACATCTTGCGAAACTATAAGCTTGTTGCTTCATATTGATAATCGTGAATAACACGAATTTAGTTTTTTTTTTTCAGATTTTACATACATCAGAAATGGAATAAAAAGTACGAGTCAACTGAAAAATTCTGTGGTTTACGCAATTATGGAAAGCTTCTTAATACACTAAACATTAGGAGAAAATTATGTCTGAGACATGGTCAGAACAATTGTATCATTTGCTGTATACATTAGATGAAAACAGAATAGGGGCGGATAGGTTGTCTCAAGCACAGTTGAATCAGATACACACAAGTATCATCAAACCATTTAATTTATCTACAAAGAAACTCCAGAAGCAGATTCTAGATGACGAATCCCCAACTATAAAAGATACAGCATTCTTTGTATTGGAGACTTCGATCTTAATTGAAGATATCGTGGTAGATAACCAACAATATTTTGATCAATTATGCTCTATAGTAATTTCATCCTTAAAAATACCTAAGAAGAATTGGAACTGGATAGTCGACTCCAATATATACGGCAAAGACTATTACTATTATCGATTAAGATTGTTGTGTACTTTGATATATAAACTCGCTGTGTACAGAACAGATATAAACCAAGCCCAAATTTTGGATCTTTTGGCTACATTGTCTTGTCATATACACCCTAAACTCCCATGGACAAGCAAATTGAATTCGGAACTTATAAAAGTATTTATAGAGAACAATTTTGAAGTCAGGCAAATGATTTACAGTTTAGTTCCATCGTATATAAATGAGAAGCTAAAACCAGAATTATTGGATCTATCTCATAGGAAAAAGATGCATATAAATAGTTCTTTATCAAATCCTAAACTCACTCCAGCAGGATATGCAATAACAAAACGTGACGGTAATGAATCATTAGATGGTGGTCTTAGACCTAGGTTAGGATATGGTGGAACAAACATAGAAATTATCGAAGAAGACCAACGACAAAATTGGAAATTATCAACAAAGGTAAAATCGATTTCTATGATTTGGTTTATGATTTATACGATATCTGACAATGAGTATATTGACCAATTTTGGCCAATAATTACTTCATTTATACTTAATTTAATTGATGATCCGGATCCTTTAATGAAGGCCCAAAGCTGTGAACTATTAAATTACTTAATGATTAAGATTCATAATGGTAATGGTCATTACAAGAACCATATATTGGTTAAAACTGGTTTATCAGGATTATTAACTGAATCCTGCAAAACTTGTTTATCTTACTTGCCGAATTTAACGCCATCTGATCAATCGCAGTATTTATTATCGATCGCATATCCAACAATTTTTCGTCTATGTGCTCTTAAATGTGAACAAGAAGGCAACTGTCTTAGCTTTGTTGAATTGATTAATGTTAACATTCTTGCGTCGATAGCACATATATATGATAGAAATGGGCATAACTCACATTATCAGCTCATATGTTTCTTGCTCAATCAACTAGACACAACTATAAAGGACTACTTGAAAACAAATGTTCTTGTTTGTTTTTCAAGAATAAACTTTACTCTAAACCAAATAATGATTAACCCGTATATTCTAGAAGATGGGAATGAAGGATTAGATTGCATTATTTCGGCATTGACAGTACAGAAGAATATTTTTCAAGCTTTTCAATATCTTAGTGATATTGAAAGCATAAAATTAGTTCTAAATTATAAGTATGACTTTTTAGCAATTTGGGCTGTACTAAAAAAGCGGTCTAAACTGAACCTATCTGAAAATTCCAGGACAGAGATATTGAAATTTTGTGACTTTAATTTCAAACTTCTAAGGCAGTTGACCATCGACTGCGGGCAAGATGAATTCGAAACTCTACAAAATGATGTTAAACTGATTCTTCTGATAAATTCAGACTTGCATTCTCCTTTGGATTAATGCATAATAATCTTATTTTTTATATTTACAAGCTTGGTCGAAAGTATATAAATACATCTAATGATACAGGATATAAAATATAAATCAATATTCGTTCATATACTTCATTGAATTATTTTTGAGCACCCTGCAAAGCTTGAACGACTTTAATATTTGTATCCAAAAATCTATTCAAACAATTTGTCAAGCATTGCTCTTCGTTCGAATCTAACGTGCCACTGTTTATTGGCCTATTAGCATTGCACTTTTTAAAACACATATCGGTAAAGTTATGAATAGACATTTGAACTTTGGATTTGGAATTCTCTGATTCAATAAACAGCATGATGTCTTTTCTTGACGTCTCATCAAGACTAGCTAAAGCAGTTTGGGATATTTGAGACATTTTTTTTACTTGTTGTCAGTTTCTTTAAAAGATGATTCAATTACTATCTTATTTCGACTTACTCTATCGATATTCAAAATTTTCATACGGATAATGGAGGTGCGAAATCTATCTCGTGATACCTCTTCAATCAGGTATGTACAGAAGTGAAATAAACATATTATATATCTCTACATATGTAGGGTGCTTCATATAAAAATCAACCATAATTGTGATGAGTAGAACAAAGATAGATATTGTTAAAGAAATACTATTGAGAAAAGGTGATTCAAATCAAGCCGAAAACGAAAGTATAGACGATTCTGCTAGGATACAATCTAAGTATATACGAAGACTAAAAACTGACATTCATCTTGTTTCGTCTTTTATTAATCAAGCTAATACTTCAATCGAGAAACTAATTTCAAAAAATAGTAATACATCGCAGGAGGATATTGGCTCTTTAAAGAAGGATATAATTGCATTATCTGACACTTACGAAAGATTACCATATTTATCAGATAAAGGAGACGTTATTGGAATAGCCACTGCATCGACTATAATAGATAATCTTATTCAACAGCAGAATGAAGCAAGTATACATTTGAATGAGAAAAATGTAAAAGCGTTCAATGAGAGAATATCCATGGATGCATTAGTCGAAGATTACTCGAAATTCTTGCAATTGATTGATCAAAGGATCATTACAGATCAAAGCGAATTGAATGAAATACACCAGAAGACAATAAGCATGGACGAAGAACCAGTTACGAGATCTGTTCAAATCAATGCTTTAGATACTAAACTAAATGAAGCATATGATTTAGAAGATTTACTCTCTTCTTATCTAAACCGAATTGTTATAAAATATTTGGCTGTTGGGGATTGGGAGATTCAAAAAGTTGTGACAGAAGAAAAATTTCAAGAAAACGTAAATCTGTGCATGCAATTGATGGATAATTTAGTTGCATCATCTATGAATTCTATGAGAAAGGGGACTAGGGGGGATTGGGTTCAAGTTCACCCTAATTTTGTTGAAAGCAAATTAATCAATCATTTGTTAATGAACGATTTAGTAGTATCAAGAGAAGACTCAACAATAGAAAAATCCATTTTGATGTTGAGAGATTTCGGTTTGGAATTCTAATAATCCTTGCAGGTGTGTTTAATTTTAGTCACATCCACGTCATGTACAAAGTATGTATTATAGAATTAAGCTAAGAATTAGGCTACCAATTCTCTAAATATGATACGAACTTGAAATTATAATCATATTACTTTAAATGTAATGTAATAATAGAGTTATGCTTAATCTTTTGGCCTAATTATACCCATTCTAACTGACTTCGTCTGAGTATAGTTTTGTAAAACTTCTTCGCCCATTTCTCTACCCATACCAGATTGATTATAACCTCCAAATGGTACCATTGGATAGAAGTCATTATAAGTGTTAACCCAGACAGTACCAGCCTTTAATCTACGGGCAACATCAATCGCTCTATTTGCATCTGATGTTTGGATACCAGCGGCTAATCCATAATCAGTATTATTTGCCATACGAACAGCATCATCAGTGTTCTTAAATTTAGTAATTGTAATTACAGGACCAAAAATTTCTTCCTTAACAATTCTCATATCTTCCTTGACATCGCCAAAAATAGTTGGTTTGATGAAAAATCCCTTTTCTTGTAATCTTTCACCACCAGCCAATAACTTTGCACCTTCATCAGTACCAATTTGAATATACTTCAAAATCTTATCCAATTGATTAATACTATTTTGGGCTCCTTGAACAGTTTCAGGCAAAAATGGATCACCAACCTTAACTTCAGAGTTGGCTACTTGAACAAATTTTTCAACAAATGCATCATAAATGTCTTCTTGAACATACAAACGTGATCCAGCACAGCAAACTTCACCAGAATTGTAAAAGATACCAGCAATTACAGACTTCAATGCTGTATCCAAATCTGCGTCCTTGAATATAATGTGAGGTGATTTCCCACCTAATTCTAAAGTGACCTTCTTCAAATTACTATCAGCACATTTTTTCATGATAACCTTACCAGTTGCAGTTGAACCAGTAAATGCAACCTTTTTGATAAGAGGGTGCTCCGTTATTGCATTACCTGTATACCTACCAAATCCACTTATAACATTGAGAACACCAGGAGGGAGTAAGTTAGCTTCCCTAATCAAATTGCATACATATAAGGCAGATAAAGGTGTAGTTTCAGAAGATTTCAAAACCACACAATTACCTGTGACCAACGCAGGTGCAATTTTCCAAGTGAACATTAATAACGGGAAATTCCAGGGAATGATTTGACCACATACTCCGAGTGGTTCACGTCTTGTAAAATTGAAATGAGAGTCACCACTTTCGATAACAGAGCCTGTGATTTTATCCGAGAACCCAGCAGTAGATCTTAAAACACCAACTGCCAATTGAATATCGCCCCTCGCATTTCCCATGGACTTACCATTATCCATAGCTTCAATAGAAGCAATTGTTTCTAAATTTTCCTCAATTAGATCAGCTAACTTGTATAATGCTGCTCCTCTCTGAGAGGGATCAGCTTTGGTCCAGGAAGATTCTTCAAATGCTTTCTGTGCATGTTGAACTGCGAAGTCTACATCGTCTTCACGAGATTCGTATACAGAAGCAACGACTTCTTCAGTGGATGGAGATATAACTTCAAATGTTTTACCTTGCTTCGATGCAACAAATTCATTATTAATAAACAATCCTGTTGGTTGGTTATATTTAATACCATTTGGTAATGTAATTGGCAATTCCAACGTTAAGTTAGAATATAAACGACTTGACTGGAAATAGCCCAAAGAATTCTTGTATGAGCTCAACCCATTAACAATTCTTCTTTGCAATATATTTTTGGAAGCTCTAGATGTGGAAAGCATGTTAATAAAACCAGTTTAATTTGGATAGCGTTGAAACTCGAAGGAATGCACTATCAAACTTATAGGACTGCTTTACTTCTTAAATTGCTCTTGCGTTGAAATGATTGCAACCGCACTTAAGCTTTACAGGAACCCCGAGATTAAAAGTTGCTGCATAATCGGATTCGGAAGATTTCTTTTTTCGTATAGCATATCAATTGTACACAAACATACCAAGTGTACACACTATGTAAAAGATATACCCTAGAAACAAATAAATCAATCAAATCAATGGGTTGTGAGTCCTCCAGAACAGTAGATTGTTTGACCAGTGATCCAACCACATTCAGTAACTTAGAATCTAACAATAGGAACGATGTACTCAATCTTGGTTAACCTACCATGCAACCCACAAGTCTTATAGAACTCGATGCCTTCCTTAGTTTCTTGACCGTATAAAAAAGGCGTGTCCATAGGTCCTGGTGCAACACAGGTAACTGAAATTCCTTTCGACTGTAGCTCTTTTGAAGCAGCCTTCGAATAGTATTCAACTCCAGATTTATTACCCTGGTAGGCACTATAAAATGGGGTGTAGGCAGCCAATAACGATGTGACTAAAGAAAACACTTTCCCATTATCATTGATATTTTTCGCAGCCTCTTTGATAAAGAAGAAAGCGGTCTTATTATTGATTGAGTCTATCTGGTCGAATTCAGTCTCAGAAATGTCTTTGATTGGCTTTTTCAAAACCATACCCTCGTTGTTAACGGCAATGTTAACTTCCTGGGGAAACTTAGTTTTGGCTGCATCAAATAACTTTGCTAAATCTGCAGCCGTATCCAAATCGCCTTCATATAATTCGACTTCGATATCTGGGAACGATGTTTTCAATTCCTGACCAAAATTTTCAGCCACATCTATATCCTTCGGTGAATGGTAATGCAAGAATAAATTTGTACCAAACCTAGCGTATTTCTTCGCAGTTGCGGCACCTAAATTCTTGATACCACCGGTAATAAGTGCGACCTTCCCTTTAATTTTGTGTTCCTTACTGTATAATTGCATTGTATAATATTTCCCATATATAAGAAATAGACCTTCAATGACATTCGAAGATAACCCTTATATATAATTGGAAATTGTAACCGGCTTTATCCAATTGAAAGAATCTGATGCCAGTGCTCTAAATTCACCCTGTTTCGTGAAATTGTCTCAGGCGATTTGTTCTGATGATCAGAGAACAATGCAAGATCATGCACAACCTATGTGATTATGTATTATAATCTGGATGCAATAAATCACACAAATACGCTTAGTGACTCTACACCTAAGAAACAATTGGAACGTTTGAACTGTTTATTGTCTTCTTGAAATTATTTCGGCCGAATCGTTTAAAGACTATCACAACAATATTTATGATACAAAATTCAGAAAAAGATAATATAGCAAAATTTTTATTTTGAGTGAACTTGTCTTTCATCAGAAGCATCCAAGACTGTAAGAAATGCATAGCCCCACTCGTAGTTTTTACAATGGTGTTGCAAATTATCTCTTCATCTCGGTGTGATGTGACCACCAACCTGTCCAGAATTGATAAAACTGTGGGTTGGTATGCAAAGAAATGTGAAATTCTTCATACCATAAGAACGACATAAATCCGCCGGCAAAAAAGACATTTCCATAACCAGGACCCCATAGCAGATACATACCTCCCCATAATGCGAAAGTCAAAAGTAGTACCACTGGTGGAGGTACAGCGATTCTTCAGGATCCATAGGCAAGAAATGGTGGACGCCGTGAATTGCAAAATGTAAAGCAAACAAAACTTGATTGTAATCAGGCAAAAACCTATCCATATGAAGGACAAACCTGTGTATGATATACTCAGCGGATGACCAAAAACAAGCGCCCATAATGAAGTATTTAAGAACATCATGCCCGATATTTGCACCCGACAAAACACTTTTACTCCAAATTAATGATCCAATTCCAACTGGAGAATAAAGTAGAATTGCCCACCACGGGACCCTTGAGCAAAGCGCATCCAATAATGGATTCAGATAGACACTGGGACCTCTTGAACAATGCCTTGGGCGGTGAATTTGGTCTGAATAGAGTTCCTTAGTCCATTATGCCAAGGCATTATTTGCGGCATTAATGTTTCATTAATATCCAAAAACTGATATCTTTCAAAATCTCTTTTAGCATCTGTGTCCTTTGTCATTAGGTCAAATTTTGGTAGCTCATTTCTGAAGGCACTTGTCAAATCGCCATCTGCTTCATCAAGCTTCTCCTGCTCCTCGTCGTTTAGCAAGATACTCTACATGCCATCCTCTAAGATATCATAAGCTGTGTTTGAATGGACGTGACTTCTATTTCCTTTTGCTCCAGAGAGAATTCTTGTCACATCCTTACCGCCATTTTTCTAATATACCTGGATGATTTGAAAGGAACTCTGTTACATCATAAATCTTTCGCTGACCAAGCGATACCCAGCAGTCATCCTTTTGGTTATGTTTTGACAATTCTGCTTTGGAATAAATATTCACCTTGTTCGGATAGTTAGACGTATTTTAAAATTATAGCAACGTAGTCAACATTTAGAAAGTTTTCTATATAATTTTATCATAAATAGATATTTGAAATATTATCCCCACCTTCCCCTCCCCCCACATTTGGATGAGCCTGTGAATAATCAAGAGTTGATACAAAAATTTAACAACTCTGAATGGAACCTCGGTCCTTCTCCACGATTGTTCTCCAAGTGCTGTATACTAATTCTTCTACAGCTTGCTATTTTAAAGTTACAGAAAGAACATACTGCGAATATCGACAGGTTAATCTATATAAGAGTAGTGTGGCATATTTTCACAGAGGATTTGATAAATCTGAACTAACATCATATCTACCGACACGTTTATACGATGGTGCTATATGGCTCGTCTAACTCTAGCCATCCAGTAATTCCCCCGTCTAAAATAGCAACTTTCAAGTTTTCTGGGTTTTTTTCGTTAATATAATCTTGGATCCAACCGGCTACTTTAGTGGCTCTCCTCTTCGAACTATTGCAATGCACAATAATATACTCCAAATTTGGATTCCAATCGTACATTTTATCAATAACCTGCATCTTTAGATTCGAGTACCCAGAGATATAATTAGCAGGGATATGAACTGAATCACGAATGAAGCCTGGCTCACGATCATTTCTCAAATCAAGAATTGTTGTCTTCCCACCAGTCAATAACTTGAAAGTGTCATCGGCAGATAAACGAAGCGCAACAGCATTAGGGTCTGGGTAAAGATTTAACCAATCATTTACAGGAGGAACCGTACTCGACATTGCAATCTTTTTTATTCAATATGAAATATACTTTATTGAACATTCGTTAGTAATTGGAAAAAATGATCCTGGAACAGCTGACCAAATCTTTTTAGATTCAAAAAAAGTAGATTTGTTCTGCAAATGAATAATAAAAGTATAGTTCAAATTCTCTTTTACAACTTAATACCAATAATATTGTTTATTCGAGGAAACTCATATCTCCAGATTTGCTGCATGTTTTCGTCGGTCTTGCATAGTAGATAAATCATTGCCACTTAGATTATTCATGCCATTATCTTAGTGTTCATGTACGTCAAGCAACAAAGAGCTCGATGGTGCTCTTTTAGTTGGTGTCTCTGTACCCTGGTAATCATATTCATCGTTATGATGATTTCCCCGGTATGTTAAGTTTAAAGGGAAAGCTTTTTTAGCTTTTGCAATCTGAGAAGAACTCAAGTCCAATAATAATATCGGCACTAGGAAACTGGATCGTATATTCATTTTCAATTCTTGGTATTACATTTTTCATTTTGTTTGTTGCAGAATTGCAATAATTTATATTGGCAAAATGTTCGGTGATGTTATTGGTTTGAAAAGAAGTCTGATGATAGCCCTTTATGTGCTACTATTATTCTTGTAGACAGTCTGCTTCAGATTATTCATTATGTTCCATATCAAAACTTCTTCTGCTATCTCAATACCGGCAATTATCGGTATCTGATGCTGTGACAGGTGTTAATAACGATTGGTGGCCCGAAGTTGCATTATTTAGATGTTCCATTAACTGCGGGTTTTTTAATCAGACTTGCCGCTAAATAGAGTACAAAACTTACGAGTCAAATATACTTCCATTGGCATTAAAAAGTTTGTTTTATATCATCATAGTTATCGTCATACAGAAATGGAATGATTTTATTTGTGATAGAGGCTCTTGGTATGTGTTGTTTTTATTTCATTCATTGTCTATTTCATTATAGCATGGTTGGGCACATTTTTTTATTTGTGATGGTTTTTAGGAAGTATACACACAAGAAGAAATCAAAGTGTTGCAGATAAAGAGACCTAAATATTATATGGATGTAAGAAACGAATTCAAATGCTTCTGGTAAGTGGGTTTCAAGTTTTCCAGCTATGTCGAGACAATAAAACATTCTTTCACTTTATCATCGAACAATTCTTATTGAGTCTTGCTATTGCCATTTCCTTGTATATTTCTGGAAGCAAGAAATTCTGCAACGTTTGGCCTTTATTAGAAGCTTCTATTTTTGATCTTATGCCTTGTTGCGAAATATTTTAAAATTGAAGTCCTATGGTCTGAAGTCGATAATGACGACGTAGAAAAAGCAAACGGACTTTTTGATAATGTTACTAACTCTGCTGCTGTCATCTAATTGAAATGCAAATACTTACCATCGTGAGTTTCTAAACGCTTATGTAGTTAAAATTGTATCAAAAATAAATATACAATACATACTGTACGTATGTGATGAGAGTGAAGTTTTGTTTCAGTTATCATTCTCATTCTCATTGTATAGGAGATATATTTCTGTATATCTAAAAATGTTTTAATTTGTGACTATAGAATATTTAAATGTATTGTCAATAGATAATTGATAAGCTTATTAAGTTTATAAAGGAATGTTGGTGATAATTGATATATCCATTTTAATTCAACAACTTTGGAGAGTTCAAATTTGCATATATTAGCAACAAGAAATTGCCCTTTAAAATAGAAGTAAGTACAGCCTTTTCATACTGCAAATATTTAGCCTCTCAAAGCGAATTTTTGAAATGGGAAATAAAATCATGAAAGTTAACGTCCTGAATTCCATTTTTACTCATTACATTATTTGGCGCTATTAAATCAGCGTGTATGAGAACAAGAGTCAGATGTCGAGCCTTCCTTGTAAAAATTGAGATCTCTGTTGGTATTTACAATTTGACCCCTGCTTCTCTAAACGATTTCTGCCTCTACTTCTTGCCCCAGAAACCAAGGTAAAGGGCAATATGTTTTTTTTAAATTGTATCCGGGAATTTCATAAAGCGTCAAATACATTATTCGTCCGCCAACGTTTAGCAATTTATGAATCTCCTTGAATGGCTTCGGTTTTTTGTCGTGATCTTACACGCAATTCGAAATAATACATCTGCATTGTTATCGCTACGTGGAACTTGAATCCCTATATAGATTCAACATGAGTATAATTGTCCTTCTTTGCATTTGTTCTGGCATTTAATCGTCTCTTTTGTCATGCCTACATCAATTATCTTTCGTGAGAGCTTTCTTCCTTGCCATTCAATCTTGAAGAGGATTTCTACCTGACACACCCAAATTGGATTCATTTGGAATTAATGTCAAGTCCTCAAAGGAATATCCAAATGAAGTTGCAACATCTAATTGTAATCGTTTAGCCAATTAGCAGATGGCAGCTTAATAAAATGTGCAGAACAATGCTTCTCTACCAAACTATATTTAGGGTAAGATCTTTGTGGCTTCTCCGAAATTACTTTATGATATTTCAGGTTCACATTTTTCGTTTTGAAAATAGTATAAATGAGTGTTTTTGTGTTCTAGTAATTAAGTATCTCAGAAAACCAAAACAATATTAAATCAGTATTAGAATACATGGTATAATTCATATAGAGCATGGAAACTTCAACAGCTTCACGGGACCTGGATATCTCTATCCCAATTCCTGAAGGAATCGATGGACCGCTAAACTTTAATGAGTGGTTAACAGAAGCAAATGTTAAATTAGCGCTATCATTCTACATTAAAGTAAAGGCAACATCAAATGATCCCCATCAAATCACAGAAGCCAAGAGGTTTTACAACAAAGTCGAGTATGAATACGAAGAAATCAACGTAGGTCCAAGTCTCAAATTAAGAAAGATAGAAGAAAATTTGCAAAGGATAAATAATCATCTTTTTTTATCATCCGAAGGAAAAGGAGAGATATCTCAGAGAAATGTGGATCTAGGAGATGAAAATCTCAATCAGATAATGACTGCAATTCTTCTTCTCAGTACGAAAATCGAAAGAATGGAAAATAAATTTGATGATAAATTCGATAAATTTGATGATAAATTCGATAAGGTTGATGAAAAATTTGATACTATGGAAAGAAAATTTAACGATAGATTTGATACTGTGGAAACCATTTTTGACCAAAGGTTTGGCAAGATTGAAAGACAACAGAAGAGTGATTCTTCAAGATTTGGAAATAAGTACAAATCCGCTGGTGGTGATCCCGGTTCTGTGGATGCATACGGACCTATCTTAAACCTGGATAATAAATACCCTTCTGAGACAGGACTAGTTGCAATAAATTCCCTTTCTCAGATTAACAACATGAACCGCACCAATATTGACCATTATTTGAAGTTTTATGGTTTACCTAGAAGTGGTGACTTGGATGCAAAACGGAAAAGGCTCATCCACTTTATCGGTATTTATATTGAAAGGACCACCACAGTTGGTGAACGGCTTTAAATAACGGAAAGCGTTAAGCTAGCTATAAATTATTTAGCAAATTTTGGGAATAACATTATATCATATCAACTCACGAAATTTATTGATTGTACTATCATCTGACACAGTCAAAAACTTCAAACCCCTAAGACTTTTTTGTATTCACGAATACAAAACAGTACATAGTTCACAGTATTAGAAAATGAATTTAATTATTTCTGTTTGCATCCACGATATTATACGAATTGTTGTTATTCAGTCTCGATAATTACTTAGCATTCATCATAACCTCACATTAAATTCGTTCTCGTTTACCTGCGTGTGATTCCCTAAATTTTATCAGTGAAACGGTTGCGCCCGTATATTATTTTTTTGACAGCTCGAGAATATTTACTACATCTTCACCTCACCAATATTTAATTGTTATTTTCATTACAAATACGAAACTATTCTAATGAAGTCAATAATATTAGGAAGTAGCCTTTTTTTATCCCTTAAATTTGTATGCGCAACAACTTCGCTGTATACAGCCGATGGTTTGAGCAGTAGTACCGATACATGTGAAGAAAGTTACAGTTGTATTCGTGTCGAAAGAATTCAAGGAAAGCAATGTTCCACCAGCGATAATTCAGAGTCTTCCGAACCACAGGTACTTTCATGTCTTTGCAAGCTTTCTGATGATTATTATTGGAATTATTTGTATAATTGTTCCAAATGTAATTCACGAGATGATATTGGTACTACGTTAGACGAAATCAAGAGCTATTATTGTAACGATTCTTCCAGTTACGGAGACTATACCAGTCTTACAGAGTCTTCTGAAACGATCACAAATACGATTGGCTCTACTACTATTGCTGAAGTACACACTCCACAAGTTTTGTCTGGTGGATCTGCTAGTAGTTCATTCGCATTGCTTGATGTTTCAGGTCTAACGTCCACATCAAATTCATTAATCTCTAAACCAGGAACGAAAACAGAAAATCATTTGACTGGTAGTGGTGTGGCAAGTCCGTCCACTTCAAAGGCTTCGTCTAGCACGGTTTCCTCGAACGCAAATACGGCTTCGTCTGTCTCTCATCTTACATCTTCGAATGCTGGTACTTTAATATCGTGTAACCATCTCTCATTACTAGGTTACGCTCTACTTTCATTATTCTAGTTCCCCGGTATTGGTATTTACATTCATCAGTTTTGATTATGAATTTGTTCAACAACTCAGCATAAGTAGTCTATTGACATACTGATAATTTATATATTTGGTCCATAGCAATATATTTAATTAATGTTAATTGAGTCTTCTTCAATGTGAAATATATATGTACCTTATGTGACAATTGAGAAATCTCGATATAATATTTTAATCTAGAATGCATATCTAAAACCTATTTTTATATCAATAAGATCATTAAAGCCATCGATTAATTTTTGCTTAGCAATTTCTTCGTTAAATTCTCCTTGTTCTCTTGTCCACTTACTTTACCATTCCTATGCATAGGCAAAAATACATACACAATTCCAATTACCATCATTCCTGAGTAACATCTAATCAAACCAATAATGGCACTTGTATGCTTGGGAGCATCTCTAACAAAAAAATTTTAGCCCTGTTATATTACCTGCTGTATAAAAGGTGAACCATAAAACATTGGAAATTATTTTCTTGCTATGACCTCTAATATTACCCCTCAAAAATATCCACGATAAAATAACTGGTCCAACAACAATGAATTGAAGCCAAGTACAACCCACCAATGCCCATTTGTGTTGCAAGATAATAAATTGAATCCCAGTCAATCCGACAAGACCAGGT
Organism: Debaryomyces psychrophilus; assembly: GCA_900186205.1. Taxonomy (NCBI): domain Eukaryota; kingdom Fungi; phylum Ascomycota; class Pichiomycetes; order Serinales; family Debaryomycetaceae; genus Debaryomyces; species Debaryomyces psychrophilus. Next base: position 27,002 of record FYBW01000013.1, on the reverse strand, counting down.
ATACAGAGCAATACAAAACTATACATCTAGTAATTTTTATATTATTGTTATGATACCTGCAATGAATACAACAACAAGCTCAATAGCACCAGTTGCTAATTGTAAAGCCATAACAGTTAAGCCACTAAACCCATATCTTTATATTAATGCTGATGAAAAGTTTGAAACACCCCTATTGATAATTCTACAAGATGGACAGGGTATTTAAAAACTATAGTTAAAATTTGTGTCAAACGTTCAGATGTTACTAATTTTAATAAACCTTTAGATAAAAAAATATTAGAAATAATATATGGTTCTTTAGATAATATACTTAAAACACAAACTGCCATATGTGAAATTGAACTATATGCAATAATAACTTTTAAATCAGTTTATAAGAGTAATCATCCAGGCTGAAATATCTGATCATGCTTTCACGATTTGATATTTTCTGAATCTTTTATCATTAATACCCATATTGTTCTTTGAGATCTTGACGACAACAATTGTTTCTTCTTTTTCGTTTATAAATGTAGCTTCTGCTGGTGAGTCTGGACATAACCTTATAAAAACCAGGGACCAGACTACGTTGAGCAATACTATAACTAAAAAAATCAATTTCCATAAATTAGTAGACGTGTTTGTCGAATGACTCAATCCATCCTAGTAAAGTGCCAACCATAGCTGCAATACCATCGCAATACAAAAAATTAAACATTCTACACGGCTGCTCTTCCCTGGTGTGGGACATGAACATATAATCATGCGAACTGGCGAAATGCCTGTTTCGAACATACGCGGCATAAATCTAACAACCAATATGCCTCCATAGTCCAGATACCCTCTGTGAACGATTTAGATTATTGCTCATCAAAAAGCACAACCCCCGTATATTTAGCAACCGGTACTCTCTGAATTATGTAGCTAGATGACCTAAATCCTCCGCCAAACGAAGAAGTCGGCCCATAGTTCAGAGATAGCTTATCCAAGAACTGCAATGTATGAGTAAAGCATAGAATTGACAAAAGTCTATTTTGGCTCGGATTTTTGCATATTCAGACTCAATCTCCTCCTTAGAAATATCCTGAGTTTGTTCAATCAAATCCAACCTGATAGCTCCATATTCTACCTCGCCTTTTATATCAGACCTCACTGACACGATTGGATCAACTTCTTTCTCTGAATCTCTGGTCGCCCTGTTCATACCTAGGTCGTCCCCTTAATCTCTCTTCTCGTTTTGTGGCATTATTCTCGTTTTTTGCGCCAGTTGGTAAAAGGATTGTAAATGTTCAAGATCCCTTCCTCCTCATTAAATCAAAAGTATATTTTAGCAAGTAAGAAGCCCCATATTGAATTCCCCGTTAATATTGCTAAAGCTGATAGCACCTTATCTTTCTGCAGAACAATCAAAGCTTTTTCCATTTTGGGCTATTGGAGCCGCGAAGATTGTTATCATTGAAAACAAATCGATCTTTCGTCAAAAAGCTACAATAAAGCCTTCATAAAAACTCTACATCCCTAGTTCACTATTTGTGACGGGTTCTGGTTTAAATCTTTAGATCTAGTGTAGTTTTCATTTAAGTATAATATAGTACAATTTTATTTTGCAGCGTATCATTTATATATGACGTCTTTTACCCAATATAAGCATGTTTCAAGGATTCCTTATTTGGAATAAGAAGATGAATTGTAACAATGTTACTTATTTCTTTTCGATATCTCCATCTCTTTGGTCTAATACTTCTTATTGATTGAGCTGGAAAGTTTAGAGACATCTTTTATAGGAAGTTGAACCCGGTGCGATGCGAATTTTACCTACCTGCTGTGAGTGAACTCTATTGGAAATAGTTGTCATGAATGTCTTTTATTACGCCGTTTGAACGAAAAGAGAATATCCGCGCGCTTCTCATGAACCAACCCACTGTAGTTCAGGATATAGGAGTTCGCTCTTGGTTTCCGGAACCATAATTCCCAAGTAAATTTACTTCTCGCAAGGATGCATTGGAAGACTATATTAGAGGAAGAAAAGGTAGCTGTTATACAAGGGAGTGACATGCCTGACAAGAAACTCTATTCTTAAAATGACGTACGACACATTAGCTATCAAAAAAAATAGGCTTATCAATACAATACATGAGACTGCATCCAAATTTGGGGCGAAAGGGGCATGGGGAACAAAATCGACCCAAACTGGAGTCTGCCGTTTGGCATTAAGTGACTTTGATAAGGGCGTTAGAGATTGGTTCGTGAACGAAACGCAATCCCTTGGATGTTAGGTAAGGGTAGACACGATAGGTAATATTTTTGCAATATATCCCGGTAGAAATGAAGGACCTCCGACTGATATTGGGTCTCATTTAGACACCCAACCTAATGGAGGTAGGTATGATGGCATATACGGTGTTCTTTCGGGCTTAGAGCTACTTCGCACCTTGAAGGAAAATGATATTGTTCCTAATTACCCAATTGCGCTTATTGACTGGACAAACGAGGAAGGAGCGAGATTTCCAAGATCTCTTATTGCCTCATTGTTGTGGGCCGGTTTAGTTAGTAAGGAAGAGGCACTTGGATTGGAGTCAATCTCTGATAAGGTTGCGGTCAGTATTGAAGATTAATTGAAGAGAATTGGTTACGATGGACCTTTTGAATCATCCTATAAGGCTAATCCTTTAGCTGCCCATTTCGAACTTCACATTGAACAGGGCCCAGTTTTGGAAAATGAGAATAAAAAGATCGGCATTGTTACTGGAGTTCAAGCCTATACTTGATATACTGTTACTGTAAGAGGCAAATCATCTCATGCTGGTACGACACCTATGAAAGCCAGGTCTGACGCAATCCAAATCGCATCGAGGCTTATCTTGAAAGGTATAAAAATTGCGGAAAATCATGAAGGTTTTGCTACTATCGGTACAATTGAATTGGAACCTGCCCTGATTAACGTTATTCCAGATAAAGTTAAATTTTCTTTTGATGCTAGGCATGTTTACGATGATAAGCTAGCTGCATTGATGGATGAAGTGAAACAGGAATTCAAATCAATTGCCAAAGAAGGCAATGGCTCTAAATTATCACGGCCATTGGAAATTGAGTTCACTCATATTTATACGTCAAGTGCTGTTAATTTTAATGAGACCAACATAGATACAGTCAGGAAAAGTGCCTTGGAATTATTCTCTAAAGATGAAGTTAAAGAAATAGTTAGTGGCGCTGGCCACGATTCCTGTGCTACCAGTACGAAAGTACCAACATCAATGATATTCATTCCATCTAAAAATGGTATTTCTCATAATCCAGAAGAATATTCGTCGCCAGAAGACATCGATAATGGCTTTAGAGTTTTATTAAAAACTATTTTGAAGTACGATGAATTAAGAGAGAAAAGAGGTCTGTCTCAAATCTACAAACAGTTTTTTAGCTGAATTGAAAACATTGGATATTTATATTATAGATTTATATTAATTAATTAAAATTACATTCAAAAATTATAATATTTCATCCGATCAAGCACAATATATGTTAACAAAATAGGATAATCAAAAAAAAGTTCTTTTTGTGTAGATGCTGAAAAGATTAAAATATTTCTTTGTAGCTGTTACAGTAATTCAATAACTCATTGATATATTATTCGATCTAGATCAGTAAACAATATTATGGGATTTCAACTAATGGAATTCATGCAGCGGATGAATTTTATAAGGTTCCCGATGTTATACTACCGATTAATATTGCAACTACATATAATTACGAAGATAATCCAGAAAATTTAGTTAAGGAGGAAACTTTGCCTGGAAATTTGATATTACGAAATATAGTTTACTCAAGAGAAACACATCCGAATTCTGAAGGAGTAGAAATACTTTTGGATAGTGAGGATGCCCATAATGTTGCTTATACATCTGGTTTGGCAGCTTTCTTTGTTGCGTTGACTTATTTCAACCCTACAATAGTGAGTATTGGTAAGGGGTATCACTTTTTTCATAGTATAGTAAATGTATTTATTCGTCTCAAAGATTTTTAAAAACTTTACAATATAAGCAGTTTCTAAACAGTAAAATGCTGGCGATCTTATTTTTTGGGAAACTTCCCTTAACCCAGACGGGACAGTTTTCGATATAGAGAATTATGCCAATAAGGCACAGGAAAGAGGTGCCTGTTTGTCAGTTGATTAGATATTTGCACCACCTACCTTACAGGACCCATTTACATGGGGAGTAGATATGGTATTTCACTCGGCCACAAAATTTTTATTTGGAGGCCACAGTGATTTATTAGCCGGAGTATTGGCCACCAAAGACATAAATGTGAAGAGCCAACTGCTTCAAGATCGTACTGATTCAGTATCTAATTTATCAAACTTAGAGAGCTTTTTATTGATCAGAAGTTTAAGGACTTATGGGCTTAGAATAATGAAACAATCTGAAAATGCAGAGAAGTTAATTAATTGTTTGGTAGTTCACAAAAAAAATATCCTAAATTAAGAAAGATCTTTCATTTGTCTTTACGAATAGAATCCTTTTTAAAGGCAATTACTGAGTGGATACTCGCCAGTATTTTTATTGAACTTGAAACCGAATCTGATGCAAAACAATTCACTGCTAATTGTGGGTGCGGAAAATATTGATGATTTAATTTTGAATATTGATGAGTGACTCAAGTCAAGTGAGCTCTAAAATTATGTTATTACATGAATTTATACTATCAATCTATTCGTTGATTAAATAAAGATAATTTTGTAGAATTATTTGCGAAACATTTATATCGTTTTAAAAGTTTGCAACCCAAATTTCAAACAATAAATGTATCTTACTCCATGCATTCAATTTCAATAAGCCAGAGTCGAAGTCTTTCCTTCAGAAGATGTAGCTATTAACTGCTATTTTTTTTTGAATCTTTGTACAAGCGCTAATCCTAGGGCTGATTCCCCGAATACAAATACAGGGCCCATCCTCGACCACCGCAGCACATGAAAAATCATGGTTTGCAAACATGTCTGTGAAAAAAAAAACGGTCCAATAAATCCATACAGTTGTCTTACAAAATTCAAATGATCTAACATCAGATGCATACGCTAAGTTACTATCAATGTCAAATTCAAACAACTAGAAACAATATTCTGGTAAAATAGAAGGATTTGTTACCATAGGGTTACTATTCATTGAATCACAATTTGCTACTGTGTTTTACTTCAGTTATTTCCCAATATTTGTTCCTGTAATATCAAGTATAGAAAATATATTGAGGCATTTTACCACGAAAATATATTTGCAGAACAGAATACACAGAAGCTACTATTGTCGCAGTAGAACGTTAAAATCGAAAGCATGTTTTAAAGAGCTGAAAAATGAAAAACTAAAATTCAGCTTTTGGTTTTTTCGTTTAATATTTCGAACCATCTTAAAATACTTTCTTTTTCGTCAAAGATAATGAAACGTCACTATATCTTCTTATATATATACTCTTGCTATCTCTATTCTAGACTTGTGAAGTAGATTGTTTCTCAAGATCATTAGAGAATGTTCCAGGTGAGCCATCGATCATTTGTTATGTAGGAATTTGTATAAGAATTACGCAAATCATTAAAATTTTCAAGATAGCTGTAAATTTACAGAATAGTTACCGTCTCTATTGAATCACTGAACTAATTTCGTTACACATATTTCCGCACCGTTACAGCTCGATAAGGTTCTCCACAATAGTCCATAAAATTATATTTTTGTAAATGTCACAAACGCACATTTAAAACAGCATTAGTATCAAGTAATTATGATTACAAATTGGTAGAGGATTAAATATTCGATACAAGTGTATAATTGTGAAGAGTAGAAAAATAATTGACAAAAAACTAACATTGATTTAATCATTTGTAGCGAGTTCAAAATATTGAAGCTTAAATTATGGTATTTTATAAAAACTAAATGAATTCGTCAAGCTCTAAGGACGGAGATTATTGGCCAACCTAAAGGCTTCATTCATAATAGACAAACCTTGTTTCAATTCGCCTTCAGTAATTGTAATTGGTGGGGCAATCCTAAAAACCCCTCCAAACGAAGCCACAGATATAAGATTTGCAGATAGGCCAAGTTCCATCATTTTTTCTGCTATTATTCTAGTCAAACCAGGATCTGACTCCTTTGTTTTCCGATCTTTGACAATTTCAATTCCAACCATAAGCCCTTTACCTCTTATATCACCAATAAAGTCGTATTTTAATAGCAATTTATCTAATTCTGATCGGAATATCATTCCTATTGTTTTTGATTTCTCGACTAAATTTTCCCTGATGACAATTTCCAAAACTTTTAACCCAACAGCAGCCGGAAGAGGATCGTTCACATGGGTAGTATAAAATAAAAAATTATTTTTCACTCCCAAATTTGAAAGTTTTTCAGAAGTAATAATTGCTGAAAGAGGAATACCATTACCCAAAGTTTTACTTAATGATAATATATCAGGAACAACACCAGAATCTTCAAAGGCAAACAAAGATCCACAGCGACCTAAAGCCGTTTGAGCTTCATCGACAATCAAGAGCATTCCTCTTTTATCACAATGGTTTTTCATTGCTCGAAGGTATCCGTCCGGCAAGACTAACATTCCACCAGAACTCAAAATAGGTTCAATTATTACAGCAGCTAGAGATCCGACGGAAGCAGCATCAACTAAAGACCATCCAAAATCTAATTCAGTCTCCCAGTCATGTGATCCATCTGGCTTGCGAAAAATTGACCTATATGCATTAGGAGCTGGAAGTACTAAATTACCTGGAACCATTGGACCCTGTCCGGATCTACCAGATTGATAAGTAGTAGCGTTTGAAGCCCCTGTCATTCCATGCCATGACAAGGATAAGCCAACAATTTCGAATTTACCTGTGCATATTTTAGCCAATTTTATTGCTGCTTCGTTAGCTTCACCTCCTGTACTTAAGAACATCGCTTTATCCAATCCATCTGGTAATAGTCTTGCTAAAGTATCTGCTAAAGTTACAACTGGGGGACAAATCATACCACTGAATAGATGGTCTAAATTAAGGGCATGTTCGGTAATTGTTTTACAAATCTCCGGATGTCCATGACCAAGTAAGCAGGACATTTGCCCAGAGGTAAAATCTAAAATTCGCTTCCCATCATGCGTATAAAGATAGACGCCCTTTGCTTTCGTAATGATTGCAGGGGTAAAAACTCCTCCATAAGGCAATAAAGACTTTGACTTTTCCCAAAATTCCTGTTCATCAATTTCAGAATACAAGCTCATATTCAATCAAAATTTTATTAATATTGTCTGTTGTATTAAACTTAGACAACCATAAAGTAGCTATTTTATATATATTCGCAGTTTTCAACAACTCGGTTTTTAACATCCGAAACCCCAACAAGATGTCATTTCTTTTGGAGAAATTATTCCGAATATACTCATATGATTGAATATTATCCAACTATTAGGTATTTAACCTTTTCGCAGAAAAGACATTTATTTTATATAGAAACGAATTTTTTGAATGTTAAGTACAATTTGTTTCAAAAAATATTGAATTTATTAAAATTAATGAAGTACTAATGCAATTTTATAGATATGATTTTATAGAAAAAGAAATCGAACTCTTTTCGGATATGGTTGATCAAAAAAACATTTGATTCCATGATTATTGTATCGTTTGACTCGTTTGCGGCAAACAACTTTGTTATGCATTAAAGATGGCTTTGTGTCAAATTTCATCATTACAGTAACTAATTATAACGAAACTCCGATATCCAAAAAAAAAGGTTAATGAATAAATCTAGTTCGAAAAATATCAAATTCACAATTTAATAAAATTGAACATTTTGAAAGTACAATAATATTAAAAGAAATAATGTTTGAAAATAAGTTGACCTTACAAGTCTATTTCATGATAAATGTTAGACACATATAACAGAATTAGATGAATGCCCTTGGGTGCTAAATATATAAAAAAATATTTAACTATAACAAATGAAGATTTTAATAGACCTGCGATCTCAGGTGATATGCCTTCCAATACTAATGTCATTCAATTAACAATTTCGCAGTTCAATTTTTCATATCAGAAAGAATTATTATTAAACCAAAGGGAATATGTTTTTTAGTCAATCATATCAATAACTCAACATATGGCTTTATTATGTTCATGATATTTCAAAATTACAAGGGGTTAAATTTATTCACAAATAGATTTAGTTTTGAATTAATTGTATATGGCGACCTGATCGATAATAATCTATTGGAAGCTATATTTCTGTACTTCAGTTCTTTCAATTGGAATATCCAACGATTTTCTATTATTTACAATACGAGATTTCAAGAAAATGGGTTCCAAATTAATTCTTTCAATGATAATGTATGTTGCTCAAATCAGTGCAATATAGAAAAACTAAACTCATGGAATGTTTTACTTATATATACGAGCATAAATGTCGTTTATGTGATAATTCGAAAATTTTAGAATTATCATATAATAATTGTGATGAAAGAAGCTTAGAAGCTTTAAAATTTCCAAACTGTTTCAAAACCTTAACTTATCGAACAATAATATACTTAAGATATCCAATACTGACTTTAATATTACAAATTTTGGCAGATTTGAGAATTTTAAATTTATCTAATAACAATTTAATTAAAATATTCCGGTTGGGGTACCTTGTGCACAATTCCTGAAGACACAACTCCGCATATGTAATTACACAAAATTATCAAACTTTCAAATTCCCAGAAATCCGGAATTACGTGGATCTATGTCTATGTGAAAAACTTCAATAGATATAAAGCCTAGTATCTGTAAATTACCTATTTGCAGGTATCCTTTTAATATTGCAAATATCGAAAATGTCGTTTAACAACAAGACAAACATTGATATCCTTTCGAATAAATTGAATAATATTCTTGATGAAACAGTAGATTCTACTAACCCAAAAACCTTTGCCAATGGGGTAGTTGCAGGAGTTACTAACAATAAGAAAACAATCTACTTAGAAGCTAGAGGTGTCAAAAATATTTCTACAGGACAACCTATAGAAAAGGAGGCTATCTTTAATTTTTATTCTTGCACCAAGGCGATTACAACAACTGCTATACTTCAGTTATGGGAAAATGGTTTACTTGATCTTGATGCACCAGTAAAGAAATATTTACCCAAATTAGGTAAAATAGGAATAATTAAAGGATTTAATGATGATAATAAACCTATATTAGAAAATCCAAAGGCTGACATTACCATGCGTATGTTATTGACACACACGGCAGGTTTTAGTTATAATTTTTTTAATGAAGAATATTGCAAATCATTAGAGCTCTATGGACAACCTAATTTTCGTAATATAAATGAAACTACGATGGATCATACGTATTTGACTTCTGAACCTGGAACAAAATGGCATTATGGCATGAATTTAGATTGGGCTGGATTTGTATTAGAGGAGATAACCGGGAAGAAATTAGGGGACTATATTAAAGAAAATATCTTCAAACCAGCAAATATGAATTCATGTGCATTTAATGTCAAAGATAGCAATGTTGTAACATTGCATCTACGCACTGCTGAAGGATTGATCGTATCACCATATCAACCTGACCAAGATCCAGTATTGGATATGGGTGGCCATGGTTTATTTGGTACTGTTGATGACTATTTGAAGTTTATAAGAATCTGGCTAAATGAGGGTAAAACTGCAGAAGGTGTGCAGATTATAAGTCAGGAAACTTATAATCATGCGATCAAAAATAACTTACCCGACGGGTTGCATGTAACCGACCTTACTTCATTTGATCGCACCATAGCGAATCTGATTGTAATGGATCCACATATAAAGCCAGATACATGGTCCCTTGGATTCGCAATAGCAGAGAATGCTTTACCCGGTGGTAGACCAAAAGGTTCTCTTCATTGGTCTGGGGTTGCTAACTTATACTATATTATTGACATTAAAAACAAAATCGGAGTCTACTGGGCAACGCAAATCTTTCCGTTCGGTGATGCATCTTCGAATGGTTTTGTACGCATGGAAAATGCAGTATATGAATCTTTAAATTAGCGTTCATTACTTGGAATAGCCTCAAAACATTTTATGTATAATGAATTATTAAATTATTAGCTAGAATATTAAATATTACATCTATATCTAAGGAACCTATTACATAGTTCTCATGAATAACAATTCCAGGGACTGTTTCCATGTCTAATTCTACGCCATGCGCTGAAGTGATAATTTAAATTTAATACAAACATTAACGAAAAAAAAAATACCGCTATTAACAGGCTTATCGAAATTACAATTCAAAACGATATAGTCGACAATAAAATTACTGGCACAATGTAATTATCCTTGGTTTTACGATCTCTAATTAAATATCCCCGGATTTCGGGTAATCTTCTTGACTGAAACGGTTTATGATCCATTATCCGAACTTACAGACAAAATACATGACGAGGTCATAAGCGAAATAATATAAAATAAACTGAAAAAATCTTATGATGTGATATTAATGCCAATACTGGTTTCTGTATTAAATTCATACTGAAGAAAATTAATAACAGGTTTCGTATCGACAACATATATTTGGAATTCGTTCTGTGCCCATTGTGGATTGTTAATACCGTTGACACATTCCTGTGGTTTAATCACAATACATACATGTTGCTCAAGATAGGTTTTATTCTTTCCTTGTTGTTGACTTTTTTTTACAGGTATTTTACCATCCCGTCCATTGCAACTGTAGTTCTGGAAAGATTGTTGGTTTTTAAGTACATTCCAATTCCAGTTTTATTAGACTGCAATGTAATAATAATGACATATGAGGACTCAATTTCCGAATGTCTAGACGATCTAAAATGATGCAATATCAATGCCTGTACAATTTGATCCACAAACTCCTTCAGCTTGTTTGATATTATGCCCGAGCTCTTTAGGTTCTGTGAAGCCTAACAGCTCTATATTGAACAAGTCCTATATCATCAGTAGGAACAATATACCTATATACGATTCAATATATCTATTAAAAAGTAGCATCGATAAAGCATCTAAAGCAGTAGGGTCCTTTGTATCTGTAAATGCATTGAAACTCCAGTATATATTATTTGAAACCAGAATCGTTATTTTAGAGTTCCATATTACACCAGCAATTGTGTCTCGAATAGCACCACCGATGCTTGTCCAAAGGTTTAATAAGGATGTGGCTAGAGCAACATATTCATGCGAAACTGAGGCTTGAATGGCAATAGTTGATGCGAGAGCAGAAAAAGCACCACCGGCACCAGCTAATATCGGATCGAAAATCAAAGCAGCGGCGATGGTACTACCTTTTCCCTGTATCAATATTCTATACGAAATGATTTTAACTGTGAAGCCAAATAATTGCTATCCTTTAAATCTATGCGAATATCTAAAACAAATACTGGCAATAACTCCAAATACGCACAACGCTCTCCATTTAAGTGGTGTCTAGTCCGCAAAAATAACACTGTTTAAAAATGAAACCTGACTTTCCAACAGCTGCAAACGTCATTCCTGCTATATATGCAGTAATATTATTACTCGAAGCAAAAATAATATAACCAACTGTATAAAATAAAACAGCAATAACATATACGAAGGTCTTAGATATTAAATCTGAAAATTTTGCAAATTTTGATTGAGAAATAGGTGACATAATTGAGGTTGCAATTGAAAGACTCAACAAACTTGAATGAGCACCAAAGTTAGAAGTAGCTAGTGGCTGCAAACTGTAAGTGGTAGAATAATCTAACGAATATGCCCAAGCACAGACAATTATTGAAATGTTATAAAGAGCCTTTATAATTTTTCCCGTCCTAAAGTTGTCCATTGAAGCTTTCAAATTCTCCATTAGACGTACACCTCTCATATGAGAAATATTTTGTAGTTTACTATGTTTCTCGTCTGTAAAACACTCATAGTATTCAATATTTTTTGTGACCTCGTTGGGATCAATATTTGTAACTTCCTCGTTTATTCCCACACTTTTCTCTCTATTGACTTCCTTTTCGAAACTCATATTTTCTTCGATAAGTATTTCTTTGAATTACTGGGAAAAAAATCATAAAAATGAGTTAATCTATATTGGTGAAATGCTGTTTTTTTATGAGTGAACTAACAACACGATAGTTTTTATGCATGAAGTTTTAATCGATTGAGTATGCTGCTAAAAATCTGAATGCTGCATCGAAAATGTTGTTCTTGCGAAGTTCGCATCTCTAAGTATGATCAAACACTTGAGAAAGACTCATCCCAATTAATAGAAAAGCCTCTTATGCTTACAAACCTCAAAACTATCCTGTTTTTTAGGAGTTTTGCCTAGATTATCTAGATAAAGCATTCAATTACGAATACTAAATATATTGAACAATTGAAATTTTCAGTACGCGCAAGAATTAAAACTTTTATTCTGTAAATTGATCCCTTTAATTGACCAATATTAATATATGATGCATATATATATATGTGTACTTGAATTGATGCTTTATAGATGATACAATGAAGAACTTCTGAGTTGGTTGCATTGGTTCTACAAACTTTTAGTAAATACACAACTTAAAAAAGCAATGCAACCAGCCAGTGTTATCCCTCGCAATAAAAAAAAAAAGGTCATACTCTACGTCTCTAGCTTAGTTTTCTGTTATATGGTAGAATTTATATGTGAGTGTATTTCGAAAGTAGTTGCAGCCAGAATATCAGTTCTCATTTTTCGATGTTTTCTAATTATTTTTTAAAATTTGTATAATCTCGCACATTATTTCCAATTGAAAGAATTTATAAAAAGTAAGATTCTCCCAACTATGATGACACACTGGGTGGTTTATCGGTTACTTATTCGTCCAAATTTGTCTCGGATAGTATACAATTAGCTGTCGAAAGATTTGCGAATTAGGTACACTATAGTTGACGAATAATTGCGCTGACGTTACTGAATTAGTGACAAATCCTTCGACAAAACCAAAATATTTTTTTTATTTTTTATTTCGCGGATGAGAATCAAAGAAAATCATACAGAACCAAAGAAAATCCATACACATTCGAATATAGTATTTTATCAAAAGATAACGAGTTCTGAACTTTTTTTTTTCTTTTGGGCGAAGGAGGGGTGGGCTCTCGCACTATTCCCCTGATGCAAAAAATTTCGAAAGTGCTGGTTCCTTGAGGTTCCGGTCACGAAATACTTAAGAAAATCACAATCGTTAAACTTCTTTACAGTCCGACAATGTGCTTCTGGTTGCAAATTACCAAATAGAAAAATAATCTAGAATAATAATTCTCCAGTCTCCTTAAACTCGCTGTGACCTTTAAATAATTACATAAGCGCTTTATTTGAATTATCGCTCTTGTTTGAGCAACAAGAAAGGCACGGGAATACGATTACTTTCAAGGTAAAACAATATTACACCCATATTTCATTTAATATCGAAAGTTTCGTTTAAAATGAAAGCCGAACAAATTTCTAATGAGTTAATCAATGATTTTACCGTTAACATTATTCTGGGGCACAAAAATTGATATTGGTAGATTTGGAAAATCCAACCAGAAACTGAATCAGTGATTTGATATTACGAAGTTGAAAGGAACTTAGATGTTTTTCCCGCGAAGTGCTTTATTATATGCACAGTATGGTAATATCAGTAAAGCGAAGATGCTCGGTAGTATTAGTAAAGCGAAGGTGCGCGGATATAGGAGCATCAATTTTGGCGAGTTTAACCAAAAAAGAATCATAGCGCCGAAATAAAGTATTATGTAAACGAAGTCCGAATGAAAAAAAGTTATTAACGTAAATTAATAATTACATGCAGTATTTATTCAATTCTCCAATTTAATTCGGGTTTTGTCTTTTGCACTATCACCGGATAGGAATATAGACAATCTTCTTCGGATATTGGAGATAAGCAAATACAGCTTTCTATTATATCTGTGAGTTATCTTCTTCTTATGTATTTGTTTGGTGATGTCGACAATTGTTGAGTAACTATGAAGGTTGTAATATTCTTGTAGTATATATATGACTGAATTTCATTACATTTTTAAAATAATTTCTATTAATAAGTAGATGATCGATAATGACTAAAGATAGTATTGAAAATATTGAAACACAAGCAAAATCAGAGATAATCCGCCAACCTAGCTATGATTTTGAGGCAGATATTAATGGTAATAGTAAAGTTGAATTCAGAGAGGTTAATGTGTTTGTCCGTCAGGCACCTTTATCAGAGAGGTTTGCGGATTCAACACCATTAGGTTGTTTTTCACTTGGGACTAGTTGGTTTTTGGCATTTTTAACTATAGTTGATGCGGCAGGAGTAACACAACCAAATCTACTAATGGGCGTTTTAATATTTTTGGGAGGATTGGCACAGCTCTGTGCTGGAATGTGGTCATTTGCAATAAAGGATTTATTTGGAGCTACAGTTTACAGCACCTTCTCAGCTTTCTATATTCAATTCGCCATTGTTTATATACCAGGGACTGGTATTATTGACGCTTATACTAAGGATGGGACTCTTACTCCTGAGTTTAATAAAGCGTTATCTTTGTTTCTTTGGATGTATGCTGTGTTGGTGTTATTTTTTTGGCTTTCGTCTTTTAGAACCAATTTGTTACTCGTTACTCTTCTTTTCCTTGCTGATATATGTCTTATTATGCTTGCTGAGGGAAATCGGAATGGTAAGACAAAGGTTGTTTTAGGTGGTGCCTGGATAGGTCTTGTTGTTGGTGTGTTAATTTGGATTTTGGGTTTCGTAGCTTTCTTCGAAGGAATGACAGGAGTCGTCATCCCACATGGATCTTTAAAACATACATAGAGACATAAGCTAATACCCTTTCCGGGAGTAACCGATCCAAAATAGAATTAATTCTAGCAGTATATACAGATTTAAATCATTAGCTCAGAGTATATAGCTTCAACACTCAAGTATGACGTTGTGGAATTATAGTATTATAAATGTGGTGCCTACTCTTAACCGTTCAAATGTCAATGTATTTTGTCATATTCCACACAAATTTTACATAAATCGGGATATACAAGGTGTTTATACAGTGATATCCGTAAACAATTGTTTAGTTTTTAGTAATTACCAATGAACGCTACCAGTCAAGAATTACAAATCTTGTGAACGGTCAATTATTCCAGAAGAAGCCGTGAATATTACAAACTACAGCTCCTTGCAAAGATAGACGCTGGTTCTCCCAACAAAGAAAAACAACATTTACTTGGTGCCAAAAAGTTTTATAATCCCGAGGCTGAGGTCCTCGATGTAGGAATTACAATATCTTTATGATAAAATTTCCGATATTTCAGACAAATCCTCATGTCTAAGAAATGATTGAGTAATATTTTTGGTAGAGTTAAAGCAAACTTGATTCCCAATAACTAATAATATAATTCGTATCACATATATTTCATGTGTGGTGTAGATTAATAAGTTAAATTGGAAAACTTTACTTGAGAATAACATTTCTATATAAACCAAGTTGAATCTTTGATGTGATACAACCCAAAATTAATTATCACAATTCCACATACTTCCCCCCATTTTTACTCATTCCTTACTATAATCACCGAGTGTATCAGAAATCAATTATTCTCTTGTAACCTTATCAAAATTATGAGATTGGTACGATCGGTATTTAAAGAACCAATGTATTTCATTTTTGTAACAGGAATATCGTCGATAACAAATATTTGTTATATTTAAACTTTCTGAAAATTTGGACTTTATTCTTAATGATGTAGATAGTCACTAAACTTTGTTCCCGGAGTTGTTGTGGGTGCCACAAATGATAAATGTACCACTTATTCAAGTTATAAAAGAATCGTGAGCCTCTATGCTGGCCATAATATGACACATGATTCAATGCTTTGTTTCTAGTACAAGCCACTACTACAATAACTAGTCTTCATATGAAAAGGATTGATTGATCTTGATACGCCTGTTAAAATGTACTTGCCGAAAATGGGAGGTAATTGTAATTATTAAAGGTCGGTAAGGTGATAAGACACAGACATCTGAAAAACCAAAAGTAGATATTACTATGCGTGTCTTTCGTATTACTTCTTCAACTGTGATTACAACATGTTGCTTGAGCAGAGTGGCCTGGGCATTATTCTCACTGTTGATGAGACTACTATGGATCACAATTTCCTGGTCGTTGAACCAGGAACTAAATGGTAAAATGGTATAAATATAGATTGGCTGCAAACAGAGTGACACTGTCATTTTTAGCAAGGTCGTTAGTCCCCCAAATTATTTATGAATCTTTTTTTTAAAACCAATAAAGAATATATCTACCAGGTAGTGTCGTCTTGTTGCGCATGCGTCAGCTTATATTACATTTAGTCCATTGCATCATTCGACGATAACATAATTCAATTGACGTGAATTATACGTATTCTAATATTCCAAGTTCTCTTAAAAGTCATAGATGTTATCAATGATGTTTACAATTTTATCGTTTAATATTTACCTTAGAAGTATCTTATACGACATTATATATATTTCTCATCATATAATTTCTACATTGTAAAAGAATATCTAATTTGTACTTCCTGTTAAAAAGTCCGCTTAGAAATATCTTGGCAATTGTTTTCTGAGATGTCAGGGTTACGGTAGTATTCATATTTTTACAAGCTAACCGCATCAAGCGGCATTTTTGATATGCAGGATGAAGTTAAGCCACTCTCGGAAGTTGTTGTTTTTCGTTTTTTATTCCGATCCGCTTTCAAATAAATAGTTTCGCATGCTTCAATTTATAGTAATTTATAATTTCGTCGTACAACACTTTGCAGAAAAATACGCTAACATGTTTCCTAACAGTAATGATGCTAGTCAGCTTAATGAAGGTCATATAGCCTTATCTCCTGCTCGTAGTTCGAGGAAATCTGATATTTGTGAGGAGGATTATGACGACGCACATGAAGAGTATTTACAGGAAGAAATTTTTCCAAACGTCCAGGAAGAAACTAGTAATGAATTACCAAGATACGAATTTAATGCTGAAGCTTCTACAACGTTATCTCGTAGGCAAACTGGAAGTGACAGCTTAATCGAAAAGTCTAGTAACACGAGTGAACCTCTTCCTCCAATGGGTGGAGATAGGCATTTCCCACCGTCATTGGGGGATAGGTCTGCTTACTATGTGACGTATAATGGTCCGGACGATCCCTTACATCCTCATAACTGGCCGCTCTCAAAAAAAGTTTTCACTTGTTTTATTGTAGGCCTTTCTGCGTTATCCATAGCTTTGGGATCTGCTATGTTTTCAGAGGCAAGTGAAGTAGTTATGGAAAAGTATCATGTTGGGTCTGTTGTGGCCACCTTAGGTATATCTTTGTTTGTTTTTGGTTTCGCTTCTGGTCCAATTATTTGGGGTCCATTATCCGAGCTTTTCGGAAGAAAGAAGATTTTGGTTCCGTCCTCGCTTGGTTATGTCTGCTTTACGTTTGCAGTGGCCACTGGTAAAGATATTCAAACCATCATGATCTGTCGGTTTTTTTCTGGCTTTATTGGTGCTGCGCCTTTAGTTGTAGCTCCTGCTGCTATGTCGGATCTATTTGGTCCTGGTACTAGGGGACAAGCTATGGCGATTTTTGCTATGGTTATCTTCGGTGGCCCCATGATGGCACCGATTCTAGGAGGCTTTACTGTTAAGAATTCCGCATTAGGTTGGAGGTGGACCTCTTATTTTACGGGTTTGGTCGCAGCCGTTTCATTAATATTTACAATCTTTGGCTTCCTGGAAACTCATCAACCTTTAATTTTGGTGAGGAAGGCCGAAACATTACGAAGACGTACCGGGAATTGGGGAATATGTGCTCCTCATGAAGAATTCACTTTATCATTCAAGGAAATTGTTAATAAAAATATTTCACGGCCATTGGTTATGTTGATTTACGAACCTATCTTAATGCTAATTAGCTTATATAATGCCTTTATCTATGGTCTATTATATCTTTTCTTAACAGCTATCCCTTTGATTTTTGAGGGCAATTATGGATTCTCTCAGGGAGTTGGTGAATTACCATATATATCAATGTTGTTCGGCATTTTTATCGGTAGTTGTGTTTGCATATTATTCGAAAGAAGGTTCAACCAAAAAATGGCTGCGAATGATGGAAAGCTTATTCCCGAAGAAAGATTACCTCCCATGATGGTCGGATCGTTTTTCTTTGCGATTGGTCTTTTCTGGTTAGCTTGGACTGGTTCATATCCTCAAAGTATTCATTGGATTGTTCCTACGATCGGTATTTTCTTTATTGGATTTGGATTGATTACAATTTTTTTACCATGCATGAACTATATTATTGATTGTTATTTGATGTTCGCTGCTTCTGCTATGGCAGCTAATACTTTTTTGAGGTCTATGTTTGGTGGTATTTTCCCTCTATTCGCGCGTCAGATGTTTGTAAATATGCAAATAAAATGGGCTGGTACTTTATTGGGCTGTGTCAGTGTGGTATTGATACCAGTACCTTTCTTATTTTACATATATGGCCATAAAATTAGAGAAAAATCGAAATTCGCTGTTGTTTTATGATGGTTTTTTGTTTATAATTTCAAGATGTTAAATAATTCGAATAGCAGAATTAAAAGTGATATTAAATTGAATCGAATGAAGAATTTGTTTCCTATGAAAATCATGGCTTGAATTACGCATGCTTTAAAACCATAAGAATTCAACGAATCAAAACCATCTGTCATTGTCATTGTCATAGCTGAGGAAGTATTATTAAGTTTAGAAAGCCTCTACAGAATATTAAGCTATTATTTTTGATAGTCTGTACATGGATAATGTACGCAAAAATTTGGAGACTTTCAGGATAAACATCATCTTTGTTTGTTGAGCCTGCTTGAAAAAAAACTTTGCGGCCAACTTCACAGTCGCGACCAATGGTTCGAAAAGGGTGTTCTCGTTGCAATGCCAATATTTGCGACCCAACACGAAATGCGTAGAATAAACTTGGGTTTCATATCGGAAGGAAGCTAAGAGCTCCTGCAATAATTCAAACGGAAGAATACAATTTTTAGATGTTCGTACTCAAACACATGCAAATAAAAGTCGTGAACTTGCTCTACCGAATTCCGATTTATTGACTAGCGAATCTTTGGGACTTTTTTTTTTTGCTAAGGTTGCTTTAAAAACGCGTCTTGGGTAACAGAAGGCATAATAAAGACTATGCCTTACCAAGAAGGTACAAGAGAGATATAGGCTACCATAACCAAATTATGAAAATTACAGGTTTCTCAAAGATAAACAGACTCGATAGTCTATCAATATACGATTAAATTATAAAAATTCAGGAATCTGTTTTCAAGCCTCAAAAGGTTAGATGATGATAACTTCCATTCACAAACTAACATGCGAGTTATGAATTAATATAAAAGGTTTTCATATACGAGATTCTTTGTTTGTGATATGTTGTATGCTTTAATGCGGGTTCCTATGATGGTGAAACCTACGATAACTATTTCTCAAATGTTAAAATGCATAAACCTCCTTAAGATTAAGCTTAGAAATACTTAATAGAGAATCGTTTACGTGGAAAAATTTATAGAATGTGATATTAGTTTTGATTTTCTTCATATGTTTTAAATCTTGCATTAAACAAAAAAATCTTATAATAGGCTTTTATTTGAATGGCAAAAGGAGTTACACGAGATCATAAGTCTGAACCTTAGAAAACATGTATTTGCTTTTTTTTTGAAAATTAATAAGCTTTCATTCATTCCTTAACAACTAAACTGGCAGAGCCCATTCCTGAACCAATACACATAGAAGTTAACCCAATCTCACCAGGCTTTAATAATCTCAATATTGTGGCATATTGTCTAGCTCCTGTAACACCAACTGGATGACCCAAGGCAATAGCCCCACCATTTATATTTACTTTTTCTTCTGGTATATTACAAGCTCTAATTGAATACAAACATTGAGTGGCAAAGGCCTCGTTAACTTCAAAAACTGAAATATCATCGACACTTAAGTTTGTCTTCTGAAGAACGTGGGGAATAGCTACTGCTGGACCAACCCCCATGATTTCGGGAGGAACGCCGACCGAA
The DNA here is from genome assembly GCA_900186205.1 of Debaryomyces psychrophilus. Taxonomy (NCBI): domain Eukaryota; kingdom Fungi; phylum Ascomycota; class Pichiomycetes; order Serinales; family Debaryomycetaceae; genus Debaryomyces; species Debaryomyces psychrophilus. The sequence goes on along the minus strand of FYBW01000013.1, from coordinate 6,945 downwards.
ACACATCTTACAAACTTACCCTCAATTTTATATCCGTTTGCCTCGGCAAAGGAACGTCTCATGAGTAAAACACCTGCTGCCCCATCACTAACTTGTGATGAGTTACCGGCGTGAGTCAGACCATCTTTCTTAAATACTGGACGTAATCTACCCAAAGATTCTGCAGTAACTCCCTTACGAATACCTTCATCTTTATCAAATACAATTTTCTTAAGGGAAACATTACCCTCAGCATCAGTTTCTTCAATCATTGATTCGATAGGTAATATTTCGTCAGCAAAAAGACCTAAAGTATCCGCCCTTTCTGCCTTCCCGAAAGATTTAGCTGCGAATTCATCTTGTTCCAAGCGAGAGATATTGTACTTATCAGCAATATTCTCGTTGGTTAGTCCCATAGTAATCTTGGATTTCATCATTTCTGGGTGGTTCTCGAGAACTTTTGAAACTACCGATTGACCCAAATCGAAGTCTTTAGTCATAGATTCCACTCCAACAGCTAAACCGCAATCAATTTCACCAGATACGATCTTATTGGCTATGTCTCCTATAGCTATCAAACCAGAACCACACTGTCTATTAACAGCGATAATGGGGGTCGTGTATGGAATACCGGCACAAATGGCCGCTGCTCTATGTTCACAAATACCCGAACGAACTTTAAGAACGTTACCGCAAGCTATATCATCAATTAAATTAGGGTCAACCTTAGTTTTGTTAAGGAAAGCTTCTAGGAATTTCAATAAAATATAATCACTTCCAACGTCTTTGAAGCTCCCTTTAATACCTTTTCCGATTGCTGTACGATATGCTGCAACAATCACTACATCATTGGGGTTTTTCGAAGTAATGTGATTAGTGGCGGATGGCAGTAAATGTCCTGAAACTTGATTCAATCTATCCATATTAGATTATTTTTTTAACCTTTTCCTGTTTCTTATGTGGATCTAATAACCTTCTTTATAAATTTGTGGAGAAGCGGTTGATTTAATGCCCAAATTTGTTTACAAAATATTCCCCGCAATTGAGATTTTCGTACTCATACCATAGTTAGCGTTAATCCCGAAGAGGGTACAGTGTCATCTCCTATACGCAGATTCAAAATTTTTTGTATAAAACTAGATTGTTAAAAATAAAAATAAAAACCCCATGCTTTATTTTCGTGTGACTGAAAACTACGCACAAAATCGCTTATGGTGATATTCTATGTTTTATTATGGGTATTGTTCGGATTACAAAGCCTGATAGGAAAATTAATAGTAGAATTTGTTTATCCGTCTTTCTTTCAATTGGAATTACTTTTTTGCTGGAATTACCATCACTGAAGTTGATCCGACAAATTGTTCATGTAATAAAGCCATTGCTGCATATGCTCGATTTGACCGATCATAAAGACTCATTGGTTATGCGGTTATGTGGTTATGTGGTTATGTGGTTATGTGGTTATGTGGTTATGTGGTTATGTGATTATGTGATTGCGGTAATTTGTGTTCTATAACTTTGACTTGATACCTAGAAAAAACATACCATTAGATGAAACTGAAAGTATATACTTGTAAGGAGAGATACCAACAATAACCATCCTCATCGTATATATTCTAATTAATAGACCACAAGAATAAATATGCGATATTTTAAAAAACTGGTTATTACACACACGACTTTTCATTTATCGTCTCACGACACTGCAAGCTCACAGACATAGTAATCGAAAGGTTCTGGTGTTGATCTCCATAATCACATCAAGAACGAAATTCAAGGATCTGAATTGACGATCAAGACCAAAATCCGAATATTATGGAACATTGATAAATGCTTCTGAAATGAATAATTCTAATTGTGAACTGGGCAGAAGAACCAATTCTCGTACTCTTGTGGAAGGTGCAGAAAGCGTAAGATTAAATGTGATCGTAAGCTCCCATATTGTGGATCATTTTCAGAAGCAAGAGAAACCGAAACCTGCAAATATGATTTTAACCCGTGGCAAGGAGAATTGATGGCATATGAACCTGGAAATGCACGATTGAGAAGAATTAGGGATTTTGAAAACGACAATAGGTTCTTTAGAGAATATAGTCTACAATCAAAGGTCAACCTTGGAGGAAATGAGAAGAAGTACAAGAGTAGATCAACATGTATCTAATGAACCAAAATGTCAGAAATTAAAGGTCAATATGTCCAATTTTCATAATCTTCTCTTGAAGAATTTGAGGTTGACTTATTACGGGCCTACAAGTTACCTAAGCCTTTTAATGAATGACCAGTATGGTATCAGGGTTCTTAAAAAGTAGGCAAAACTTCAAAAAGAGAAAGTTTTGGAACTTGAAGGCCGCAATAATCTAGAAGTTAGCGTTTTAAACCGTAGGCATATAGAACCAGTTACGGAGGACTGTTCCCGTGTTCCAGAACCATCGTCGCTACAGATGCCATGTTTACCATGTTATGAAGCATCAATGTTTTTACTTGAGAGATTCTTTCAAGTTTGCTATCCATTAGCTCCATTTCTCGATAAAGACGATTTTATGAAAGATATTTCTCCATTATGGGAGGAAGGACACTATATACTGGAGAACACAGTTTTAATAAACCGTGGAACATTATCAGCATTATTGATTGTCTTGAGATTTTCAGCCTTGACATTGTCGTCAGAGAATGATCTTACGGAGGCAGAAGGGAGTATATCATCTTCTTATATTCAATATTCCAAGATGCCAATTTTATACCCAAAAGGATCTGGAAGAATCAATCTCAGTATCATTCAAGCAATTTTGCTTCTACGATTATATAAGACAATATGTCCGGAGGATGATAATGAATCATCAGATACAAGAATATTACTAGGTATTGCTATCGATATGTCATTAATCCAAGGGTTTTCCTTGAATATGACATTTAATCCGTCCATTTCAAAAACTGAATTATATATACGAAGAAAACTTTGGCTTCAACTTTTTTATGATGATGCTTTTAATTCATTTAATTTTGGTATACAGCCTTCAATTTCTGAATTTGACATGGAGGAATTTGTTGAATTATTGGAAGAAGAAGACACTGCATATGATACTGAAACAAATATATTATAAGACAACTCAGAGTAAAACTTTTGGGTGCATTACTAATAAAGAAAGTGGTCTTGTTAATGAACCATAGAAAACAAGAGATCGATTTGCTTGAGGTGTCAAACATTTTCGATGATTTTGATAAACTACTATACGGAGAGATGTATACTTTTCAACAATTAATCTCTTCTGATATAGATTTCACGAAAATTCAAAAAAGCTATAGAGTTCTGGAATTTATTATGAGGATAGATCTCTATTATAAATCGTTCATGTTCTATTGCTTTTTATTTTTAATCTGGAATGATGAAATATCTTCAGAGTATTCTAAGGCTCATTTTCTACATTTGGCACTTGAAAAAGGAATGATATTATCTCTTTTAGGTGATTATTTCACAAAAGACACAAGTTTATTTTTTCGGAATCTAGTTTGAAAATTTAGTTGGTACTAGCATTTGGTTATCTTTAGCGAAAGTAATACCTTGTATTATAGCCTTGTTATGTCGCTCTCTTGATGGAGAATTCAATTTTTCTATAGAATTTAAAAGCTTAGAATCAACTGATTTTGACTTAATGCTATGGGCAAATATAGATATCTTGGATAATACAAATTCCATATAAAATGTTGTCAAAAAATATGAAGAGTTATTTCAAAAATGCATTCAGCTTCATGGTAAATATTTCATCACTTATAAAGTTGGAGTTTGCCTTAAATTTAGCTTAAATTTTATTAAGCAAACTTATCCAGCTCGTTTCCAAGATCTTCCTTCCTCAAGTAATAGTAATTTTATTGAAGAATTTTGTTGATTATGTCTTCGATTATAACATATTTCTGTCATTTTTGGAATAAAAATAGATACCAGAGATTTGAAGTGTTTACTCAAGACGCGAATGATCAATAATTTTGCTTCAGCTACGAAAGATTATTGGAGACGGAGAGAATTTATGAATACGTTAGAAAACGAAGAACTACTGAATGAAAGTTTCTAAATATTAAGAAAATACCTCGTTATTGACCTACTTTTTTTTGTATCATAACACTTGCTTACTTTTATTTTGGTACACGAATAACGTTTTTCCCTTTTGAAAGTTCCCATATTCAGTAAGCTTAAAGTTATTAGATGCCAAATAGATTATTAAAAGTCTACGGGCGGCTCATTTTTCCGAATTCAATTGACTTAAAAAGTACAAAGGATGTCAATGAACATTAACTTTTTTAATTTTACAGCAATTAATAAAAATATTGCTATGAAAATGTATTTCTGGAAAGAATCAGATAAAGAAAAAATTGATGTTTAAGTTAAGTACGCATTACACGGATGGAGATCCCCTCTCTTGAAAACTCCAGAAAGTGTTGGTTTAACTTATGAGAAAGTTTTCTTTTCTTTCTATGGATGGTGTTCTAATTGAAGGTCGATTTATTCCTGGTCAATCCAATAGATTGTAACCACTTCTGGCCAGGAAATCATTATGGTTTTGTGGGGAATTTAGAGGCGCTTGGAGGGTTTGGTGGTTTTGAAGTCAACTTTTTGAACAATTACAAATATCTCGATGATGCAGGATAAAACATTTTAACTTATGATTTCAGGAATCATGGTCTCAGTGGTGATGAAAATGGAACAAGACCTTTAGATTAGGTAATTTGAATATCAGAATGTGATTAAGTCATTACAATATGCTAATTCAAGACCTGACATCAAAAATATGGAGAGGCGTTGATCGCTATCTGTGTTGGATGTGATACAGCTATAATCGATATGCACAAATATCCCGAGTACTTCAAAGATGAAGGTTATGCTTGGTTTACAACCAGTCTCTACCAGACCTTTTCTCGAAAAATTCGTTGAGCTGATGAATTTGGAAACGTCTACCAAACATATCGTTCGGTATATTGATGACAAATATTATAAAAACAATGGAATCCGTCTTGATGATCATTCACCAATAAAGTATGGAAAGGGTGTTACACGTCCTACAACGATTTTTCAATTACGCAGGGATTATCGTTTAGACGTAAGTGATGCTCAAGCTATCTATGATAATTTAGGTTCTACAACAAAACGGATCCATTGATTTTAAGACTTTGAAGAAATATTCCTTGCATATAATATTTTGGTGAATTTCCTGAACTTATGCTTGAAAAGCACTTCAATTAATTTAATTTAATTTAATTGTATATGGTTTCACCGATAATAAACTAAGTCGTTTTCGCCTTCGTAGATTCTTTTACGTTAAGAACATATACCCTGTAATTGGGTAACTGGGTGACAACCTTATTAATGAGGAACAGCGCACCTAAGAGTGCTGAACTTACATATGTAAGCACAGAAAAAAAAGTTTTTGTGAAGTCCCCTTACTGTAATCCCTAGACTACCCTGCAACTGGGTAAAGGTGCGACAATCCCATACAACAACTGTAATCGTATTACTGAATGTTATTTTAAAACCTTCCGTGCATCAAAATATTGTAAATTGTTCCGTGTGGGGTATTTTTACTTATAAATTCTTATAATTAAATAAAGTAGATTCCCGTATACTGTATTTATAATTCCAAAAAGTCGTGAGTACTCAAAAAGTGTAAAACTTACATGACCAGCCGTATGTTGTATACATTAACATATGGCGAAATAGTTGTCTCTTATTTTGCAATTTTCTCTCCTCTTAGTTTCTACATTTTTGTGTAATATTTGCACAAGATGCTGCAATTTCCTCTTCGCATACAAAACATGCCCGACTTTGAGATCTACGAACAAATGTTTTGCAATCACCAGGGCACTCATTCCATCTACAACCAAATGAAGAGGGAGGGCATATTCAAGGTGGGTATCCTCGATGCGTCTGCAAGAATGTAAGCCAACCTCGCCAGCCGCTCTGCTACACTTTTGTCAAATTCTTCAGAAACCGAATCGTAGAGGAGGTTGTGACCACCCCCAAGGAAGAGATGATGGAGCACGCCTTGATAGGGACAATATAAAAGCATGTGGTACCAGAAGCCACCGAGAAGTCCCTACAGGCGGTGATTATCTTTTTCATGAACCAAGACGATAAGTTTGAGGAGTCAAAGTTGCGGGCCAAGAAAAGAGTGTATTTCTTTTTTCAAGTGAGGATTCTGACAAACTACATGATGAACTACAATTTTTAGGAAGTTTTTTATTCTCCTGAATGTCTTGCCAAAGGGTATATATATCCAGTTATATTTTTAAGTTTATCGTAGAAATTATTGACATTCGTTACTAATGTTAATCTATCATCAAAAAACCTAATAACCTGACAATTAATCTCATAATTTTGTGAATCAATATATTTAATGAATATCACCTCAGTTTAGCTTAAATTGGACTTTAATAATGCTGAAGAGAATACTCCAAGAATCATGTTTTTCTAAAAGAAGTGTCATCATCCGCAGTTTCTCTTGTTTGAAGCAAAATTTATGCTTTGTACTCGCGATATACTTAGATCTTTCTTTTATCAGCTAATAAGGACTTTTGTCATATTTTCCTGGCTCTAAAAGTTTTAAATTTTGCATTAAAGAGGATAAATATCTGGGCACTAATACTTTGTAGTTAGTTGCACATCCTTTAGTCACAATTTCATATCATATTATTACGTAAGAAAAAGTAATAGTAGTAGAGGAATTTCAGATACCGAAAATAGATAATAGATAATGCAAAGGTTGATATATCTTTATTTAAGCTAATTGGTACATTTTTCAATATAATTTCTCTACAGCAAAGCGGCATCTCTCGCAGAAATTAAATAATCACCATTCTCATCCTTATTTACATAGTTAATATGAAAGCAACCCCAGGCATCATTTGATTGTCTCCTGATCCGACATTTCCTTAATTTTAGGCAAGAATGACTCATGTGGTGAAACACAATCCAATGAA